>CAJNDS010002544.1:0-106357 GCA_905221605.1 Symbiodinium natans
CCCCCCCCCACCCCCCCCCCGATGCTGCCGTCCCTAAGCCCAGGCGGCAGACAGCAAGATTCACAGCAGGGTTCAGGTGTAGGAGTTAAGGATATGGTTTTGTGGTGTAAGGTATCGCATGCAGGGTTTTAGGCTGCGTCTGCAGCCTGCTAAGCGAGTCCGCTTGCAAAAGGGCTTTAGGCCCTATTAGGCCAAAAAGCTGAGCGCGCAAGCCCTCCTCCCCAAGACACTTTCCCCGCTTTTGTTTAAAACCCTAAACCCCATTCCTTGCATAGACAAGCCTAGGAGCCGAGATTTGGTCCAGTGATGCTTCCACTGACCATAGAGACACCACCCATGTGCCTGCAGCCGCATCCTGTATCAGGGGGGTCGAGGGGTTTAGGGTTTAGGGTTTAGGGTTAAGGGTTTAGGGCTTAGGGTGGCAACCCATGGCCTGAGATTGTAAGGTTTCTTAGATTGGGCCTTTGCAGGGTTCTTTCTGCTACCCCCAGGAATCGCTCCTGAAATGTGAGGCCTCGCAGACCTTGCAATCCCTGTGGGAGGATCCCAAAAGTACACGAAGTCTGTCCCTAAACCCTAAAAACCCTAAACCCTAAACCCTAAGACTGACCCAGCAGTTGTACAGGGCATTATTTGGGTGTTTGCTGCTGTTGGGGCCCTCCCAGTCTGGGATTACGTGTTAGGAAACATAGCCACCTCTAGCAGACATCAATGTCACAAGGGTAGCCCAGTGCATTTTGCATCCATACGTGGAGGTTCAGGTTACTTCGTAACCCAGTTATAACTGCACTTTGTAACCCAATTATAACCCTCGGGTACTTAAGGGGCTTATAAGTGGGTTATAACTACACTTATAATTGGGTTACTTGGACCCCTTTGGTCGCTGAGGAGTTCCGCGTCTTGGTCTAGTTGTTCAGGGGGGCCTTGCGTGGTAGAGCCTGGCGAATCCGATTCGCAGCCCAAGCCCGCAAACCCTGTGTGCAGAGTGCCTTAAACCCTAAACCCTAAACCCTAAACCCCAAACCCTAATTAAACTCTAAACCCTAAACCCTAAACTCTGAATCCTAAACCCTAAACCCTAAATCCTAAATCCTAAATCCTATATCCTAAACCCTAAGCCCTAAGCCCTAAGCCCTAAGCCCTAAGCCCTAAACCCTAAACCTCAGGCAGCTTAGCTTTCTGAAGATTCTGGGCGATGTCCTGGAAGCATGTCGGCATGGAGCTGTTTGCCGAGACAACGACCCTTGGCCTTCCATTCAGGGTTTAGGGCTTTTAGGGTTTAGGGTTTTTAGGGTTTAGGGTTTAGGGTTTAGGGTTTCGGGTTTAGGGTTTAGGGTTTAGGGTTTAGGGTTTAGGGCAGTTCAGGGTTTAGGGTTTAGGGTTCCGTCGACAGGCTGTTGTTGTTGTGTCCCATGCCTGCAGAGCTTGCATCGTTATGTGCCCGCCTGACAAGCATTCGTTCAACCAACCCCTTTAAACCCTAAACCCTAAACCCTAAACCCTAAACCCTAAACCCGAAACCCGAAACCCTAAACCCTAAACCCTAAACCCTAAGCCCTAAACCCTGCCACTTTGGCCCATGGCTCGTATTGCGGTCTTGGTGTTCAGTCATTTTCGTGTGGTTTGTGACAGGGATGAGGCTTTCCGGGCTGTCGGGGACAAGGAAGGTTTCCTTGTACAAGTATGGCAGGGGCTCTGCTACTTGTGGCCTTGCTGCCTGGACGCGCACCGAAAAATATTCAGATAAAGGATCAAGAACGAGGTTCAAGATGCACAGATAAACACATTGTCCTGCACAAACGATTGCATTTTCTGTTGCCGGGCATGTGTGCTGGTCCCTTGTTTCCGTGGTCCCGTGGTCTCGTGGTACGGTGTTCCATGATGCCGTCGTCGAGCTGCAACAAAAATGCACGGCGTTTGGGCGAGCCTGGGGCGTTGAGAGAAGCCTAAATCCCCCAATCCCTTGGCTCAGACGTTTGCTACTATTTGCTTCAGAACCCCCTCAAAAAGAATATTTTTCCTCACAAGGGTAATATAGGGACATACAGGCGTTATTAGCCTGTTTTTTTTTTTTTTGGGGGGGGGGGGGGGGTTCTGAAGCAACCTTGGCAGGACCGGATAGGCTTCAAGCAGGCAGCTTGTCTGCAAGCTGTCTCCGGGCGAAGGGGGAAACCGGGATTGCTTGCAATTAGCAGGGTTTAGGGTTTAGGGTAGGCCGAGCAGACCATCTTCCCTTATTGGGTTTAGGAGGATCATGTTCAGGAATATTTGCCAGATGGTTTTACGGGCCATCTTGGCTTCGTAGCTGAGTAGGTAACCTTTTAAAAACCTTTCGGGTATATGTAATCCTGCCGTAATGGAAAGGTTATAACCTGATTTGAGCCCAAGGTACCAAGCAACTAGGGAGACTAAGATTTTCAGCTTTTGGGAGTTTACGAATATAAGGAGTCCCCCCCTCCCCCCCCAAATACGTAGGATTCCCTTATAGTAAGGACCCCCAAGAAGGTACCCCTAACATCGCAAACCCCACTTTTTGGGGTTCGCCGTACATGGCAGAGAAGGCTTAAGGCGGTCTCCCGGAGCCTCGCAGCGTTTTGACACGCCCGCAGGCTTGAGAGTTCGATTGGCATGATTGTGCCCTAAACCCTGAACCCGAATCCCTAAACCCTACAGAATACTCCCAAAACCCGAAACCCTGGTGAAGCGAGTGAGGCTTATCTTCAGCTGCCCTGAACGACTCAAGAAGTCTAGGAGCGGGCAGTGTAAAATCGGGCTCCTTCTGTTCAGTATGCTGGCTCAGCCAGGTTTAAACCTGTAACCTTTTGGGGTATGTACAATCCGAACAAAATTGAAAGGTTCACTTTTTTTTTGCCCTGGGCACTCAGCAACTAGGAGGTTCAGGGTTGGTCTAGGTGTGGGCTGCAGCATTCACCTAGTGGACCATCGCAGGCCCCGAAGAGGTGGCATTTTATTTTCTTACTGGTTGGATCCCTCCAGTGAACCCGGAAGAAGCCGTACCCTAAACCTCGTACTTCTAGAGTGCCCCTCAAGCACCAGCAAGACACCCGGTCGCTTCAAGCTGCAAAGTCAAGGCTGTTGATAGAGCGCGGATGATCTCGGCCAATTCCGTCTTCAATTCCAAGATCAGGCCGGGCTACTCATGTGTAAGCTGCTATGATGCTACCTCGCCGGGCCTGCCCGAAGCTGACAGACTTGCATCTTTCAACAATCCCTTCCAAACAAGCAGCAAGAACCTGCAAGGCCGCCCTAAACCCTAAACCCTAAACCTCGAATGCCCCTCGACGTTTGCCAAACTTGTGGAAGCCGAAAAGTATCATTGAGATCTCAACCTTTCCTTTGGATGTGCTGTCGGATCGGCTGGTGAATTGGGATGCCGCCCAGTAGTTCCAGTACTGCTGGGGATGGTCCCGATGATGTGCTTGTTCACAGTGCAGTCGCGCTCAGTTGCTCAGACTCAGAGATAGCGCCGAGTAAAGCCTAAACCTCAAGCAAAGCCCTGGATGGCAAGCTGGAAGTCGAAAGCTCCGAGGCCCTGAACCCTCCTCCCGCCACCCCCACTCACTTGTCTTTCAGGGGCAGGCAGGTGCTTGGCAATTAGGGTTTAGGGTTTAGGGTTTAGGGTTTAGGGTTTAGGGTTTAGGGTTTAGGGTTTAGGGTTTAGGGTTTAGGGCAACAAGAAAAGCCTAAACCCAGCTTCGAAGGCGTGCGGTGGCCTCGCCACCAGGGCCTGGGCTTTCCCCCACAGAGCAGCAAGTCAAGCAGCCACCCGGCACGACGAAGGCAAACTTTGTTTAGGGTTAGGGTTTAGGGTTTGGGGTTTAGGGTTTGGGGTTTAGGGTTTAGGGTTTAGGGTTTAGGGTTTAGGGGGTTTAGGGCAACAAGACCCAGGAGTGGTAGCTTCCTGGGAGGGCTTTGTGGATGTGTACTTGTTGTTTTAGGGTTTAGGGTTTAGGGTTTAGGGTTTAGGGTTTTGCTTGCAAGTTTGTGTGAGCAAGACACTACTGTAGCGGCCCGAGGGAAAATCTACAAGTTGCTTAAGAGCTCCCAAAAAAAGAGAAGGTAGTATCCCCGAAACTACCCTTGTAAGGAAGAATACGTTCAGCTTTTTGTGTGGTTCTTGAGCATGTAGTGGAAAGCACTTCTTTGCAGCTTCGTCGCTCTCTGCATTTCCTCTCTTTCTCCTTGTGTCCATCTTGACCGCTTTTTCGATGTACTGCGTACAACATCCATGACAGGTTTTGCAATCTAATTGCAACAGCTTGTAAAAGATGAAAAGATGGTCCGACTCTTGGCTCCTGACCCTGTTGGCTTGCCAACGCGTGAGAGGGGCACGCCATTGCGGAAGGAAGCCGGACGATGAGGTGAGGAGAGAAGGATTTTGGGTTTAGGGTTTAGGGTATTAGGCCAACAGGGTCTGATAGGGTTCAGGGTTTAGGGCCTAGGGTTTAGGATTTAGGGTTTGGGGTTCAGGGTTTAGGGGACCAGCCAGGACTCGGTGTCTTCGGAATGGTGGTGTGGCAGGTTTCATGGTTCAGCTTCTCGAGCATACGCAAGAGGCAGCTAGCAGAGCGCCCTCTGAGGAAAAGGCATGCGCGTTCGTCAGAGGCGGTACAACTAAGCAAACCCACATTATGATTCAAAACGCACACCTTACCTTTGCTATGTGCGCCCCTGCGCCTGTCTAGCTGCCTGCCTTTGATTTCCCTGTCTGTCTACTTCGTCGCATGCAGTCGTAAGGTGCTGTAGGTCACACTGCATGGCGACGAGAGGCCGACCATGGAACGACGTTTCGGCTCGCACGGTGCAAAGGCTTAGCAAGGAGGGCACTTCCTCTGTTGCGGCGCAGACGTGCAGAAAGAGATACCGGACATACGTGTCGGCACCATCTGCCGCTCTTCGGGTTTAGGGTTTGGGGTTTAGGGTTTAGGGTTTGGGGTTTAGGGTTTAGGGTGGGCGGCCGACTTCAGGGCCCACAGAGACACCATGAGGGTGATGGCTTGGGATGTTCCCCCTGATACTAGCAGCTCCTTAGTAGGGATTCGGGTACCCCCTATTGCCCTATAAACCCTGTAAACCCTATAAACCCTATAACCCTATAAACCCTGTAAACCCTATAAACCCTATAAACCCTAAACCCGCAAAAGAAAACCCTAAACCCTAAACTCCAAACCCTAGACCCTAAACCCTAAACCCTAAACCTTAAACCCTAAGCCCCAAACCCTAAACCCTAAACTCCCTTCCGGGGCAAGAACGCTAAGGGACCGCACATCTTCGAGGCCGAAGCAGAAGGGCCCTCACGGGCCAGTGCTTCGGCGGCTCATGAGACAAGTGTTTTTTTTGTTTGCTGCTTTGGGGTTCAGGGTTCAGGGTTCAGGGTTTAGGGTTTAGGGTTTAGGGTTGGTGGTTCATGGGTAGTTATAAGTCGGGTTACGAGCACGGCAACTGTACTTAAAGGTATGGGAACTATACCTATATCCCCATTTTTAAGGGTACTTAGAATCCAAAACTGCCCACGAACCTCCAAGTGCTATCTTGCCATTAGAGGCTTTTGCAAGTTTCAACGCGCGTACGGAGTCCGAAAAGCCTGCAGAGAGGCAACTCTGTGCTGCAAAGGCTGTGGATCTCGCCGAGTAATTTCGCGGAGACTAGCGATATACTCTAAACCCTAAACCCTAAACCCTAAACCCTAAATTAACCCTAAACCCTGAACCCTGAACCCTAAACCCTAAACCCTGTGCCTGTGCCTGTCTGCACAAGCAGCCCCGGCCCTGAGAGCACGCAGGTACTCCTGCCGACCCCACCTGTGCGCGAGATGAACACCATCACCGAAGCGGAGATGGAGGATCTGTTGCTGCTCCAGACCCCGGGGACACGGTTTGGATTTAGGGTTTAGGGTTTAGTTTAGGGTTTAGGGTTTGGGGTTTGGGGTTTGGGGTTTAGGGTTTAGGCTTTAGGGTTTAGGGTTCCTCAGAATGACCCTGAATAGTAGTACAGGGTACTATTTGGGGGTTCTATTTTTTGGATCCTCCCAGGGGTCTGGGTACCCGCTAACACACTCCTCTCCGCCCTTTACCGGTTAACTTTTGGGAAGAAGGAGTTGCGGTGTTTGGGGCGAGTTGAGCCGGCTCTTGGGTTGGTTTTTTGTGGCTTCGTGTGTTCCGCCAGTTTAGGGTTTAGGGTTTAGGGTTTAGGGTTTAGGGTTTAGGGTTTAGGGTTTAGGGTGACTAGGATCGGCTTCGTGCCCAGGCCGAGCATTGCACTCAAACTCACTCGACCACTGCCTTAGCCCATCGCTCCAAGTGTTCCAGGCATTCCGCAGGAGAATCCTAAAAGTAGATCCCCTTAAAGGGTCCAAAAAATGCCCCAGTAGTACGTAGTAGTATAGGGTAATTACTTTTTGGGGGTTCTGGTTCTTGGATCCTCCCAGGGCTCGGGGTACACAGGAGGATCAGTCCGTTGAGAATATAGACAAGCTGCTAGACAAGATGCCAGACAAGTCGGACAAGCAACGCGCGGCCAGTTATCGAGCCTTGCCTCAGCCAAAGCGAGGGTAAGCGTACTTGGAGGTTCATGGGTAGTTATGGGAGTTTACGAGAATAAGGGACCCTGAATATAGACCCCCAAGTAGTAGGATTCCCTTACAAGAAGGACCCCAAGAAGGTACCCCTGATGTCGTAAGTTCCCAAACGAGACAACCCCGGAGATCTTCACTGGTGGTCAAGCCTGGTCAGAGCATCGACCAAGGTCGTGCTGTACACTTACGTAAATCATGCTACCCCGGCTGCTTGCCCCTCATACACACGGGCCCCTTAGATCTATGCCTGGGGGCCCGATGCCCGATCCAACCTGAACCCCCCTCTCCCCTCAGCTCGGAGCCACACTCCAGACTTAGGGTTTAGGGGTTAGTGTTTTAGGGTTCAGGTTTGGGGTTTAGGGTTTAGGGATTTAGGGGTTAGCATAGCGCGGGTTCAAAAAAAAGGGAAAAGGGTCAGGCTTGGTGGTCCCAGCTGATGCCTGTGAGTCTGGGTTCCAAAGAGAAAAGGCGCACCACTTTCCAGTGCCCTGCAAGCATGCAAAAAAGTAGAGCCACCAAATCGTACCCTATATTACTACAGGGTCATTCTTGGGAACCCTTAAACGGATCATCCTTTGGAATCCTCCCAGTGGTCTCGGTTAAGATTTCGTGTTTGGGATTCAAAGAGACAGAGGGTGCACACCAAGGCGACATGGGCACTCAGGACGTGGAAGAGGCGGCGAAGCAACAGAATCCTAACGCTCTCTTCCATGGGAGAACCATGCCAACCATGCCTGATATTACTGCCCAAAGCGGGCAAGGTTCCGCGAACTTAGTCTGCCAGGCGGGCGTCCCCAAAAACCCTGACCTGGGCTGTGAAATCAGGAAGCGACTGTTGGCGTGGAGTCGGTCAGAGGAAATCAAAACGCGGGTGGACCCTGAACGTACCTGTACAGATTCTACAGAGAGAATGAGGGAAATTGTGCACCCGATATCCCCCGAAATGTACCCTGTAAGGGAATATAAATATAAATATAAATACAAATATAAATATAAATATAAATACACATGTGTATATATATATATACATATGTATATTTATATTTCTATTTCTATTTATATCTATATCTCTATTTTATTTTTATTTGTATTTATCTTTATCTTTATATTTTTTATTTCTATGGATACTTGTATTTACATTTTTTATGTATATGTATGTTTATATTTATACTTATATGTATAGTTGTATCTTTATTTACATGGCCATATATACACGCACATATATCTATATCTATATCTATATCTATATCTATATCTATATCTATATCTATATCTGTATCTGTATCTGTATCTACATCCATACTTCTATCTCTATCTCTATCTCTATCTCTATCTCTATCTCTATCTCGATCTCTATCTCTATCTCTATCTCTATCTCTCTCTCTCTCTATATATATATATATATATGTCAGGTCTCTCATTCCCTCATGCCGTGCTGAACCAGTAGGTTGCTCGAAGGTGGAGGTGCCCCCCGCATGTATTGCAGGTCTTGCGCCCGAGAAGCACGGGAGACTTGCCAGCATATGACCCTGAGGACGACGACGATGACGAGGTAGCCGCTCAAGTCCCTCCTGTTTTTGCTGAAGAACCCCCCCCCCCCCCCCCCCCCCCCCCCCTACTGGGTTCAGGGTTTAGGGCTACTATTTGCTTAAGAGCCCGCCCCAAAACATGAACACGTTCTGCCTTACAAGGGTACTATAGGGATTATCATCCTTAGTTTTTTTCGGGGGAGGTTCCGAAGCAACTTATCGGTCCTCGTGAGCGACTTAATGAGAGTCGCGCTTCTCGGCAAGCGCGGCGCAGCGTTTTGATTACCCTAAACCCTAAACCCTAAACCCTAAACCCTAAACCCTAAACTCTAAACCCTAAACCCTTTACGGGCTTGTCTTTGGACTTCGGCTTGCCAGATGAAACAGCCCATCAGCAGCAGCAATGAGCAGGTTTCAGGGGTACGGGTGGGGAGCAAACCCAAACCTCGTGTTGCCACTGGTTTGAGGCCCCTAAGCCCTGAACCCTACACCCTGAACCCTGAACCCTGAACCCTGAGCCCTGAACCCTGAACTTTGAGCCCTGAACCCTGAACCCTGAACCCTGAACCCTGAACCCTAACCTTCTGGCCACCTTCTCTCTTGGTCGACTTGGGGGCTCTTCAAGATACCCTTCAGGGAGAGGGGGGGTCCCGTTTAGGGTTTAGGGTTTAGGGTTTAGGGTTTAGGGTTTAGGGTTTAGGGTTTAGGGTTTAGGGTTTAGGGAGCCCTCAAGTCCCTGTAGAAAAGGATCTACAGGCCTCTGGGGCTCAATCAACCGAGAGCCCCTGGGAAGGGACCCCTGAACGCCCCAAGACTCCCCTAAACCCTAAACCCTAAACCCTAAACCCTAAACCCTAAACCCTAAACCCTAAACCCTAAACCCTAAACTCCCCTGAGCATCACGGGCAGGAATCCATCAGACCGGACCAGCTGGAGGACGAGAATGAGGAGGAAGAGGAGGATCGCTTTTCGGAGGTTGAGGGGCCAAGATTCAGGGGGTGACCTTGCCTGGGGTGCTGGTTGAAAATATTTTTTCATTCTTGTGAATGCCGAAGCCCGGTAAGGAACAAGAATGGTGATTTTACAATGGCACCCCGCCTACAATGGTGCAATTGGCATAACGCCCTCTGAACCCGAACCCCTAAACCCTAAACCCCAAACCCTGAACCCTGAACCCTAAACCCTAACCCCTAAACCAACTCAGCCAGGACCGGCCTCCGCTCAGTCCTGGCCTCTCCGGCTTGCATACGTAGGGTTTAGGGTTTAGGGTTTAGGGTTTAGGGTTAAGGGTTTAGGGTTTAGGGTTTAGGGTGCAATATAGGGGTTCGGAATACGTAGGGTTCAGGGCTCGGGGCCGCTCCGCCCATAGATGAGCTTTGATCTTTCGCGTGTCCCTTAGGGTTTAGGGTTTAGGGTTTAGGGTTAGCATCAGGAACAAGACTCTGAATCTCTTGGCTGTTGGAGAAGGTTTTGGGTTTAGGGTTTAGGGTGAGACGTAAGCGCTTCGCAGCAACTCCATAAGTCGAAAACACCCTGAGCCCCAGGCAGGTAGGGAAAAATGCAAGCTAAGCCCAAAACCCCTAACACCTGCGGGATGTTCCCCTTACACTAGCAGTCCTTAGTAGGGATTATGTAGGCGGTACTAGAATGCCTGTTAAGGACTGTCAGCATGAGGAGGAACATCCCAACCGATATCCCTACAAGCCCATGCACCCTATTTAGAATCCTTAAGCCCCGAAAACCGACGGACTAAACTCTATGAGTCCTCTAAAGACTATCAGCGAAGCCTACAAACCCTATCCGCCCTACAACCCCTAAACCCTAAACCCTAAACCCTAAACCCTAAACCCTAAACCCTAAACCCTAAACCCTAAACCCTTCAGAGGCCCTAGTTGAACAATGCCCAGGCACTTCCAGCGAGGACGGGCAAGGCCTCCCCACGGGCAAGGTTGCCATGGGTCGGTTTTTTCCTTAACGACAGGAGCCTAAATATTTGCCAAATTTTCCCCTTGTATACCCCAAGAGCCCCTATATTGCTTAATTAAGGAATATTCCTTAAATCATATAGGGATCCTGAATATGATTTAAGGTATATTCCTTAATTAAACAATATTGGGCTCTTTGGGTGCCACAGGAGCCTCGATATTGACCAATATTACCCCGCCATTATGATGATACTGGGGTGGCTGTTTGTAGAAAGAAAAAGAATACACATATTGATATAAATGACTCAGAATATCCAGTCTAACTCAATATGCCTGCTACATTGCCAACCCCTGTGCCAGTAAAACCCCGAGGAAATCCCCCCCCCTCCCCGCAGCCCTTCACAACACGTCTTAAGAAGGCTGCCGCAGCACAAAATCCAGGACACAAGAACCCAGACGATGTCCCCCCTTATACTAACAGTCCTTAATCGGGACTCTACTAGGGGGTACTATAATCCCCATTAAGGACTGCTAGAATACGGGGGAACGTCCCAAACCCAGACCCATGTTTGTATCTAGGAATCTGCTTTATAGATCCTCCCCCAGGTCGGGGCAAGATGGGTTGAGGATGTGCCAAAGGGCTTTGAGTTGAAGCCTAAACGCGATTTGCCCGCTAGACCCTAGTTTTGGGTTGAGACTGAGACTTGGTGTGCCTGGGGCTGATATCTGCTTTCCAACTGCTTGGTGGGATCTCGGGGGACGTAGATGTCCCTTAAGGGTTCAGGGTTTAGGGTTTAGGGTTTAGGGTTTCGGGAAACCTTCAACTTTTGCCCGGAACCGTGTGTGGAGTTGTGTGCCAGTCCGCGCCAGCACGGGTTTCATGTAAGGCCCCAACTCCCTCATTCCCTAGTAAGAACCAGGGGAAGTTTCCCGAGGATCGCCCTTCTTGCCAGTTTTAATCACCAGCCACGATGGCCTTGCTGAGGCCGAGCTCAGGGATTTAGGATTTAGTTGGGTTTACAGTTGCACTGGTAACCCTAAACCCTAAACCCTAAACCCTAAACCCTAAACCCTAAACCCTAAAGGCTAAAGCCTAAAGCCTGAACCCGAAACCCTAAACCCTAAACCCTAAACCCTAAACCCAAAACCCTAAACCCTAAACCCTAAACCCTAAACCCTAAACCCTAAACCCTAAACCCTAAACGGCAGTGTCGTGTTCTAGTTGCTGTAACTCTAGGGGTCGGAGTAATTACTCATAGTATTCCCCTTATGGCCCCTTTCTGATTATACATTATACTACAAAAACCCCAAACCCCAAACCCCAAACCCTAAACCCTAAACCCGAAACCCTAAACCCCACGCCTGTGCCGGGTGCATGAAGCAGCTCGCTCTCGCATTCTAGAAGGTCGAGGTCTCCATGTGTTCTTTGTTGGTCGTTCCTTTAGGGTTTAGGGTTTAGGGTTTAAGGCTTAGGG
This sequence comes from Symbiodinium natans, assembly GCA_905221605.1. NCBI lineage: Eukaryota > Dinophyceae > Suessiales > Symbiodiniaceae > Symbiodinium > Symbiodinium natans. The sequence continues at coordinate 11,525 of CAJNDS010002544.1, forward strand.
TTTGCGCGTTGTCTGTTGACACCCCTGATCCCCTCCTTTCCAGCAGCTTGTGCCGTTCCGCCGTGTCCAGAAGCATCGGCGCCAATGGCCACCGCGTCGCTCCTCTTAACAACTGTTTGGGGTCGGCGCTGGTGTAAATTGAAAAAGCTTTTGAACATTTTTTTTGAACTAAACGCTTGAGTGTCAGCAAGCGAACTATCTAGCGCTTTTTACTGTCAAACCCTGAATGTCAAACCCTAAACCCTAAGCCCGAAGCCCAAAGCCCCGAAGCCCCGAAGCCCCTAAGCCCTTAAGCCCTAAGCCCTCTAAGCACTAGACCCTAAGCCCCTAAGCCCTTAAGCCCTAAGCTCCTACCTAGGCCCTTAAGCCCTAAACCCTAAACCATACTAAGCCCTTAAGCCCTAAGCCCTCTGGTAAAACCCTAAACCCTAAACCCTAAACCCGAAACCCTAAACCCTAAACCCTAAACCCTAAACCCTAAACCCCAAACCCCAAACCACATCGCCTCCGGTTTCAGGGCAGCGGCGCCATGAGCCCGGTGCTGGCAGAGGCAGCCATGTCTGCTGCCAGCTGTCCTTTACACAATCTGCGAGGCCCCCTGGTAGTGTGTAGGATTTAAGGGGTTTAGGGTTTAGGGTTTAGGGTTCAGGGTTTAGGGTTTCGGGTTTAGGGTTTTGGGTTTAGGGTTCAGGGTTTAGGGTTTAGGGTTGAGGGTTTCGGCTGTTTGGCTTTGGCTTCCGATGGTCGTCAGGGGCCTCAGGCAACTTGGAGCTTGCAGCCTTCACTGCCTTAACTAAGGAATAGACCTTAAATCATATTAAGGGGTCCCTATATCATTTAAGGAGCATTCCTTGAATAGACCTTACGTCATATTAAGGGGTCCCTATATCATTTAAGGAGCATTCCTTGATTCATGAATCTACCTTAACTCATATTAAGGGTCCCTATATCATTTAAGGAATTCAGGAATCTACCTTAAATCATATCAAGGATCCCTATAGAATTGAAGGATTGTAATCAAGGGGTATTGGGCTCTCTCGGCCCGATGCCTATCCTAGGAAAGGGTCCTTCAGGGAGGGGGGTTTCAAGGGGGGTATGTAGCCCAAGGTTAGCGAATACTTTTTGGGGAGCTTTCTTGATCAACAGCATTGCAATTGCCTTGAATTGCTAGGTCCCAGATCTTACAGAACCCCTTAATACAGGAATATACCATAAAACCCTACTAGTGGCCATTACTAAGAATTAGGGAACATTCCTCAATTGAGGGTTTTGGAAGATCTGGGGTTGTGGACTTCCTGAAGCAAATCCTCGTGAGAGGACAGCGTCCGCGGCCTCCTGCAAGCTGCACTTTGGCTGAACCCAGAGAGCTACGAAGAAGCTACTTAGGGTTTCGGGTTTAGGGTCAAGGTTTAGCAAGCTTGGGCCCCCGCTCCATTGCGTGCCGAAGAATTTGTGAGTCACCGTGGGCCAGTTTGCATTGGAGGGTTTTGGGTTTAGGATTTACTTAGTGGCTGAATTAGTGCACTTTACACTTTTTGGGATACTATTAGTAATACTATTACCCCCTAGAAAACTGGAAGTGTACCCTTTTTTGGGGCTTATGAACTCAGCAATTAAGTTTAGGGTTTAGGGTTTGTGGGCTTCTCCGCCTGAATTCGGGATTTCTCGCCTCTTGATGTTTACGACCCTAAGACACACGTTCCTGATCTCCAAGGTGAATCCCTACACCCTAAACCCTAAACCCAAAACCAAGCATTCACACCGTTTTGGCAAAACAACGTATCATGGCAAGAGCTGGCTTCGTCCACCTAAAACAGAGACGTCTCGCCCTGCTGCTAGAGTCTCTTTCAACCCCTCCAACTCTTCACCCTAAACCCTATACCCTAAACTCTAAACCCTAATCCCTAAGCCTTAGACCCTAAACCTTGTAAGCCCGCGAGCCCTACCTAAATTCATGCCTTCGAAACCTAGAGTCTGTCATCCTTCAACTCTACCTGCCCTGCAGCCCCGAGCCGTATCCCTCTCCGGTAGAACTTCATACCTAAGCCCTACACCCTAGACCCTAAACCCTTCGTGTTCAGGCCTCTCCCTGTTTGAACAGGTACGAGTCCAGAACCGCCTCCAGTGAAGCAGGTGCCCAGGGTGTGGTGGCTTAGGGTTTAATGGCTTCTGATCCTAGACCTGTCTCGCAGAAGAAGGGCCTCAGTACAAGTTTTTGCGTCAAGAATAGGCAATCCCTAGGATGTGTTCTACTCCGGCGTGTGTGTCTAGTATATGTATATGCATATGTATATGTATATGTATATGTCTATGTTATATGTATACCTGTATGTGTGCGCACATACTTATGTAGGTGTATGTAGGTATGTAGGTGTGCAGGCGTGCATGTATTCGTGCATGCATCTAGACGCTTACAGCAAAACATGGGTAAGTAAATATACATAAATAAACATATATGTATATATGTATTATATGTATACATATATACATATATATATATATGTATGCTGTAGGGAGTCTGATATACGCAGCGTGCATACATACATGCACATTTACATCTAAACATCTATACTTGTTCTTGGGCCAGGATTAGGGAGTGACTTCAAGAGCTAGTAGTGGTCATGTGCATATGTACTTTCCATGCTACACATGTACAGATGCAACACCCCTTTGTATATACATGTGTATACACACACACACATATATATATATATATATGTATTTATAGAGATAGTTTACCATGCACATGCTATAGACGTATGCGTGTTGTTTTTTTTTGTGGGGGGGGGGGGGGGGGCTGCAACAGACATGGTGAGGTCTCCTTCAGGATGTGTGGGAACGCCGAGGACCCGAAGCTCTGGTGTACGTTTGTGCTCCTGGAGTGACCTTGGGTCCCCCCGGTTTAGGGTTTAGGGTTTAGGGTTTAGGGTGTCTTGTGAAGATCTTAAGATTCCAGCTTGCCGGCATACGTCCAAAGCCCGTGCTCAAAAAAGGGTTTAGGGTCCCCCCCCCCCCCCCCCCGACACCCTGACACCCTTGACACGCATACGTCTTCGGTGGTTTTAGGTTCCGAGTTTAGTGTGGGGCTGTGATTCACGGGCCCGGGCTTCATCTGGTGTCTTTGGGCCTGATATTTCTTTTCTGTTTGGCGATACCGCAGCTCGCATCTTCATGCACCCAGAAGTCCAAACCCCTTCAAACCCCAAAGCCCTTGCAGGAGAGCTCCAAACACACCGAGGCCAGTAAAGTTTAGGGTTTTGGGGTTTCGGGTTTAGGGTTTCGGCTTTAGGGATTCGGGTTTAGGGGTTGAGGTGCTGAGGATGAGCCACATGGCATGTTTTGAAAATTGCAGGCAAATGTTTGCAGCTCTTGCTCAGGGCCTCTCGGGGGCTGGGGGCTTCCTGTAACATAAGCTTCAGGGCTTAGGGCTAGCAGAAGGCGAATCCTTCGCCCAGATTCCCACAGGAAGTCGGAGCCCCATAACTTCCCACAACTGGGGAATGTTCGACTTTAGGTCCGGCCATCGGACCCTTCTTCATGTGGGTCGATGGTGGGTGCAGCGAGGTGTCAACGCAAGGTGGCCGTGTGTGTGTGTGTGTGTCTCGCCTGGAGACGATTAACCCCCAAACCCTGAACCATACACCCTCAGTCCGAAGCCTAAAACGCCCAGAAGTAAACCCTAAACCCTAACCCTAACCCTAAACCCTCAACCCTAAACCCTAAACCCTCAACCCTAAACCCTAAACCCTAAACCCTGAACCCCCAAAGATCCCTAAAGCCCCAAAGAAGCGTTTGCCCTCAACCCTAACCCCTACTTCCTACACCCTAAACCCTAAACCCTAAACCCTAAACTGCTTTCAGCTTCTGGGCTGCTCCCTGCTCTCCCTCAGGCGGAGCCTTCGCGGCCGCGGCGCCCTTCGCAGGGCCCGAGTTCCTCGTGCCAGAAGTTGGGCAGCCCAGTAGTACCCTTTTGTCGGTTTTGGTTTGGGGTTTAGGGTTTAGGGTTTAGGGTTTAGGGCTAGGGTTTAGGGTTTAGGGTTTAGGGTTTAGGGTTTAGGGTTTAGAATTACGGCCACTGGGCTACCAAGGAAGCCGCCGGTGCTTCCCTGGCCGGCCTCGGGAAGCGGTTCGGAGGCAGCGGGTTCCCAAAAGAGACCAAGATCCCTTAAATTCAGGATATATACATATATATATATATGCCTTAATTAAGAATATATACCTTAATTAAGAATATATATATATATATGTATATATATACCTTAGCCAAAAATGTGTACCTTCATTATGAATATGTACCTTAATTAAGGATATATACCTTAATTCATATTCAGGATCCCTTAATTAAGGCTGTATACCTTAAGTCCTACCAAGGAGCCCTATAGAATTTAAGGCAACTTCCTGAATTAAGGGGTATTGGTCTCTCTGGGTTTTGACTTCAAAGCCCAGCTGAGCATTTGTTCATGACCACCCTTCATGGTTAGTTGCCTGGTGCCTGGAGGGCTCTTGACCTCAACATTGAGTCTTTGAGCCCAGTATCCCATACTCAAGTAATGTACCTTAAAATCATACCAAGGATCCCTATACAACCTAAAGCATATTCCCTAATTGGGGGGTCTGAAGGGCTCTCTGGGGAGCCATACGCCAAGAACTCGAAGCGCCAGTTGGCCTGGCTCCCCGCAGGCTGATGATGTCCAAGCCATGCTGCCTGCTCAGCAATTTGGCATGCCTCGGAACGCTTGTGTGCTCCACCTCAAGAGAGCAAGCCCTTTAGGTGGGTGTTTTGGAGCCGGCTCGAAATCTTGTGCTGAAGTCGAATCGTTGAAACTGAATATCCATGATCCGGTCGACAACCTGGATCCCCTGTCCGCCAAGAGAGGCACCTGCGGGGGAGTCCATGTTCGGGTCTCAAAACGTCGAAAACCTGGACTCCCCCGCGCTTCCCCCCCCCCCTTCCCTGGGGTGGCCCGCAAGGCATCTGCCTTGGACATTCCTGTTCCGGTTTGTCTTTGCGGCTTAGGGCACGTGAGGATCAATTCAGCCCAGCTTGACCAAGCCTCCGGTGCTTTGAGATCGTCTGGATGTCCTCATGATCCGTCTAACACCCAAGATGCACCAAGGCTAGCCGCTATCCCAACCTGGGGGCCAAACCCTAAACCCTAAACCCTGAACCCTAAACCCCAAACCCTAAACCCTAAACCCACTAACCATGATTTCGGTGTTAGGCTGACAGCCTTAGGTCAGCCAGCTCGGAGCCGACCCATTGCAAGAGCCACCACCTCGGATGCTCGCAACAGCTCTCCGGTCTTTGGTTGAGTACAACAGTTGAAGCGGCAAGCCCTAAACCCTAAACCCTAAACCCTAAAACCGGAGATCCGAAAAGCCAAAGGCTTGAGCCATCTAACGGTGGGCATGTTCTAAGGTCTGCAGGGCAAGTCCACCGCGGAGACGCTTTCATCAGGGGGCAGCAATGTGCCCCCGCCAAAGACAGCAGCAAACTCAGTGTGCAGGGGCGGGCTTACGGATATGCGTGGAACTGTGGAACCCTAAACCTACACCCCTAAACCCTACACCCTAAACCCTCGTACCCAGAGAGCCCAATACCCCTGAATTAAGGAATATGCCTTACATGGTACAGGGATCCTTAATATGAATGAGTATATATACATATATATATATATATATCTATTCATATCTCTCTCTCCTTAATAAAGGGATATTGTGCTCTATGGGCAGCTGTGTGACCTGGATCCTTGCCCGCGTGAGAGTCGAAGCCCTGCAAGAGTGGGGGATCGTAGCAAAAAGCCTGAGACTTACTGTTGGTTAGTCGGCAATGAGGAAATGAGGTACCATATATCCCCTATATATACCCTTTAAGCGATGATATATATATATACACATATATATAGATAGAGTGCTTCATTTCCTCATTCCCTACGAACCAACAGTAAGTAGAGTGCAGTGACCGGCAGTCGTCTTCAAGGCATTTCTGTAAACAGGGTTTAGGGTTCGGCATTTTGGGAAAACTGGGTTTAAGTTTGAAGCGGTTTGGGGTTTTGGATCTTTTGGGGATTTGGCGGTTATGAATGATGGTCCCGTTTTGCCCCGTGTGAGAATCAGTGCCCGAAAGCGCCCTAAACCCTAAACTCTCATCCCCAAGCCCTAAACCCCTGATCCTTTTTTCAACAAGGCTCCAGCTTTAAAACCCTAGTGACCCGAAACCCCAAGACTCACCTTGCGATGCCTCCCCAGCAGTTTAGGGTTTAGGGTTTAGGGTTTCGGGTTTACGGTTTAGGGCTCAGCGTAAGAACCCAATCAAAGAGACCCCAACCCCACCCCCGCCAAAACCCTCTAGTGCTTCATCACTCTAACCGCTGCCTCAAACCCAACCACCGAAAAACTCCCTGCAGCCCCTAAGTACCTTGCCTAAACCCTGAACCCTAGGCTCCACCCCCCCCCCCCCCCCTTCCGGGTTTTATGTAGTTAGAGTTCCAAGCTTACAGGGCTGAAGTACCTAAACCCTCTCAGACCCGAAACCCTAAACCCTAAACCCTAAACCGTCATCACCGGCCACAGGCGTGCCCATATCCCAAATAGTAGATGGTAGTGGACTCTTCCCGCCCGAATACAATATCGCTGCATGTTCCCCACGTCTGCATGGATGCAAGTGCATGTCTGAATTTAGAACCCCCCCCCTGCCGCACCGCATGTGCGCTGCATGTCTGCATGTACTGCACGCCCCCTCAATGCATGACCCGCTGTATATATTGCATGTCCTTTTGCTTGTGGTCTGTTTCAACGCCTGCACGCCCCTGGGGGGATGAGCCTGAACCTGCCTCACACCCGATGCGACTGGCCACAGGCATGCCCACATGTGAGTACTTCCTTCTCTCGCCCCCTAGTACGTGCTGCCGCGAATTTAGGAGCCCATGCATGTGCACCAACGGGCTGGCATTTCCTGCATAGTCGGGGCGCGAGCTTACACAGGCCGACTTGCTTTGGTTCTGTTTGTTGATTACCTGCTACACTGGGGGGCAATGTGTTGGGTTAGCTGTGATGACAAGATCGGTATGTGCAGATAGGTCTACGGGCAGGCCACTTTAACGTCCTGCTGGTAGGATGCCGGGGAGGGGGACAGTCGTCTTGAGTTTTTGGCAGCACGGTTGAGAGCTATGTGTGTTTGGTTGGGGACTGTTGGTGTGTTGGCCGGACATGAACCCCCCCCCCGGCATTGATGTAGGGAACACCCTTTTTCCATTTTCCGGTTGCCTCTAGCCAGGACCGTGGTGCTTGAAGGAACAGCCAGGTACCAGGGTGGCTAGGCGTACGCCGGAGCCGACAAGCCGCACCAACCTTGGAGTGCCCCCATGGGTCTGTGGGTTTGGTGTTCGTACCTTGTGGTTGATGATGAGGCCGGTTGATGATTCGGGGGCTGGGGGTTGGTGTGGAACTCTAAGATTTCCTCAACTTGGGCTCTGAAGTATGTGCACAGCATTCCCTCTTCAGTTGCCCCGTGGAGCTTTGCTAGACGGGTGGCAAAAAAAACCCTAAACCGTAAACCCTAAACCCTAAATACTAAACCCTAAGCCCTGAACTCTAAACCCTAAACTCTAAACCCCAAACCCCAAACCCTAACCCTAAACCCTAAACCCCAAACCCTAAAAACCCTAAACCCTAACCCTAAACCCCAGCTTCACAGGGCTGAAGGGATGCGGGTCGACGCTGAGGAGACGGCACCACCCATCCCGGCCACCGACTCTCAGGCTACTTTGCAGAAAAGGGTTTAGGGTTTAGGGATAGGGTTTAGGGTTTAGGGTTTAGGTTTAGGGTTTAGGGTTTAGGGTTTAGGGTTTAGGGTTTAGGGTTTAGGGTTTAGGGCTTCAGGTATCAGGATGGCAGGTTTTTAGGGTGGGGGTCTAGGGTTTTCGGGGGCCTGAATGTCGTAAATCACCTGCACGCACACAGTTACCCCGGAGTTGTACCAGGTAATATAGGGGTCGGAACTCTCTTAAACAGGGATGTTGGTCAGAGGGTCTATGTCCCCAAGGGTCCCCCTAGTCCTATTACTATGATAACCCCCCCCCCAAAAAAAAAGAACCTATTCTAATTATTCAGGCCCCTACATTACCCGAGCTCTTCTCTCTAGGTCCTCCCAGATTCCTAAGGCTCAGAAAGCGGGAGCGTTTTGGATTTTCATTTTTGATCTGCTTTTTTTCGGGGCTGGGAGAGGGGGGTTCGAGACCTAGGACGGTTGCGGATCTAACGGGGGGGGGGCTTCATGGGGCCAGGCAACCTTCGCGAAGCTTAGGGAGCCTTAGGGAGGAGTGGGGAGAATTAGTGGACCTCGGGTTACACACCGCGCTTGAACCCCCCCTAAGAACCCTGTCTTTCCATCAAAACAGCAGGTTCAGGACAGTTGAGAGTCTGGGTTTAGGGTTTAGGGTTAAACTTTGAGTTTAGGGTCTAGCCTGACCCTGAACCCCCTTCCAACCCTTCCCCCCCCCCCCGCCGCTTCCTTAAGAACCCTAAACCCTAACCCTACACCCTAAACCCTAAACCCTAAACCCTAAAATTCAATGAAGAGTTTCCGAAGCAGGGTGCGATAATGCTGCGCAGGCACTGGGCATTGCAAACGAGGACCTCGTTTGCTGCGGCGACCTCAGACTACACACCTTAAGCCCGAAGTGAACTTATCCTGCACCTGCTCTCGCCTATGGTCACCCCAAACCCTAAACCCTAAACCCTAAACCCTAGACCCTAGACCCTAGACCCTAGACCCTAAACCCTAAACCCTAAACTCCTGGCCTTTTCCGGCAAACTGGTAAAGCCACCTTGAGATCCTGAAGGTTGCAAATTGCATGCCGAGGTGATGCAGATGAAAGGAATGCCTTGCAGAGTTCGGTTGAGAGACCGACGGTCAAGCTTCCAACGGCCAGTGGCAGGCGCTGTGCTTTTTGTTTCCTTAAGGAGTATAAGGAGGCAAGTCTAGAAGGTACCCTTCATCTTATTCCCCCATATTTCCCCTATAGATAAATTGTATAGTCCCTAAAGAACCCCTAAACCCTAAACCCTAAACCCTCAACCCTAAACCCGTAAGGTCCTTTTTCAAGGTCCCGCCTTTAGTCCCTTGGGCTCCCGAAGCCTCAAGCTCGAAACCCGTCGAATTTTGCAACCCTGTGGGTAGCGCGGTGCGAATGTCACAGAAGCTTGTTCCAACCTAAACCCTAAACCCTAAACCCTAAACCCTAAACCCTAAACCCTAAACCCTAAACCCTAAACCCTAAACCCTAAACCCTAAACCCTAAACCCACGGAGAGGTCTATTGTGCCAGCTTCGGGCCCGACTGCCCGGGCAAGGGCCCGGGCCCCGGCAACATCGCTCCTGCACTCCTTCACATTTGGGGGGTTTTGCCAAAGTTGTGGGACCCTCCAAGTTCGATCCCCTAATAGTAGGATCTCCCTTAGAATAAGGACCCCAGGAAGGTGCCCCTAGTTTCGGAAACGCCCATTTCGTGTTCCCCACCCGGGGCTTGGGGGAGCAGTAGCGCAGTTTTAGGATGGGAGGGGGGGGACGCCGGGGGGGGGGGGTGCACGGAAAGCGTCCTAGCTCTGATGTAGGCTCCTTTGGGTGCATTCGCGGTGTGCTGAGAGCGGTTGACGGGGCCTAGGAGACTAGGAGTTCAGGGTTTAGGGTTTGTGGGGGGGGATTGTTCTGACCCCGTATCAGGTCGGCGCTTTGCGATAGGTCAGCGCCTGAAATCAGAAGGTGTGAGATTTCGCCCATAGTAAGCGCAAAACCAAGGAATGACAACAATAACAGAAGCAACGACCATGACAAAGGCATGACAATGACGACCATAATATCAGCAAGCAACAATATTCACACCAGTGACAAAACAAACGAAGACGGCAATAGAAGCACGAAGAGCTAGACCGACAATGGTACTGGGTGCTTTGGTGACCTAGGCTCTAGGCTGCTTCTGGGTTGGGCTTGGGCACTGACATCGCCCTAGACCCCAAACCCTAAACCCCAAACCCCAAACCCCAAACCCTGAACCCTAAATCGCAAGATGACGGTCTTGTGGACCCCTGAAGTAGTCCCCACATGTGTGAAGAAGAAACACCCTAATAAGCCCTGCAAGCCCCTGACGCCGAACGCGCAAAAATGGGTGTATGGTTTAGGGTTTAGGGTTTAGCGCTGTCTTGTGAATATCATGAGATGGAGCGAAGTGGGATAAGTCTTTGGTTCCGGCAGATATTGCGTAGAGCCCGGATGCAAAAAGGCAAAAAAAAGGGTTTAGCAGAAACCCTAAACCCTAAACCCTAAACCCTAAACCCTAAACCCTAAACCCTAAACCCTGTTTGCAGGACGAGCAGCCAGAGATGGTTGCCATGCCTCCCGAATCCCCGCGGCCTCTGCGCTTTCTCTCCCGCAGTCGCCCGGGGGCTCGGCTTTTAGGGGTTTTTCTCTGGTGTTTTTAGGGTTGTTTTGGGGTTTTTAGGGTTTTTTTAGGGTTTATTAGGGCTTTTGGGAATTTTGGAGGATTTTTTTATGGGTTTTGAAAGGGTGTTTAAGGTGTTTTTAAGGGTTTTTCCAGGGTTTAGTGTGTTGGGGTTTCGGTGTTTGCCAAATCAGGGCTACGGAGTGCTGGGTTCAAGGTTGGTTGTACAGGCTCAGCTACAAAATCCGATCGGGTCCTAGAAAACCCTAGACCCGAAACACCGCGGGACCCCAAAGGATTCCAACGCCTTCCCTAAACCCTCAACCCTAAACCCTAAACCCTAAACCCTAAACCCCAAACCCCAAACCCTAAACCCTAAACCTGAAACCCTAAACCCGTGGCATCCCAACCCCCCTGAAGCCTTCGATGATTGAGCACAGTCAGTGGAACTGGCTTGCCATCTCCAAACCCTAAATCGCGCAGGCCCCTCGCCTCCCCTCCAAAAAACAATCCTAAACCCTGAACCCTGAACCCTAAACCCTAAGCCCTAAACCGTAAACCCTAAACCCTAAACCCTAAACCCTAAACCCGCCGAACTGGAGGTCTTTTTAACTTCCGTCGCGGCTAGCGCTGAGGCACCGTTGTAGGCGGTGTAGGTTAAGGGCTTCGCCAGAGAGGAAAAGAACAAAAGGACAATAATCCCCATTTAGCCCTTACAAGGAAGAAGGTCTCTTGTTTTTTTGGGGGTTCTCAAGAAAATAGTAGTAAACCCTAAACCCCGGACTATGATGTGGTTGGGCTTGTAAGGGGATCATGGTTGTGAAAGGTGTCGTTGGTTGTGAGTTTCAGTCTCTGTCAATGTTTTCCTGAGTGTCCCTAAACCCTAAACCCTAAACCCTAAACACTAAACCCTAAACCCTAAACCCTAAACCCTAAACCCTAAACCCTAAACCCTAAACCCTAAGCCATCCTGGATGACATCGAGTCCTTTCCTGCTTCGTGCGAGTGTGAGCCTCGAGTCCCTGGACGACTACCGAGTGCCTCGCCTTCCTTGTCCGAGCGTGAGCGACTCAACCCTAAAGTTAAAAAACCCTAAACCCTAAGCCCTAAACCCTAAACCCTAAACCCTAAACCCTGATTACTTTGGACCTCTTTGCCGGCCTTGGTGGCTTGGCGTATGCAGCCACGGCCTGCTGACACTCCTTGGCGCGCTGGCTTCAAGAAGAGCATGTTAGGGTTTAGGGTTTAGGGTTTAGGGTGTAGGGTTTAGGGTCACCCAGGCTACTATTTGTTCAAGGCCCCTTCCTACTGGGTTTAGGGTTCGGAGTTAGGGTTTAGGGCTGCTATTGCTGAAGAACCCCCCCCCCCCCCAAAAAAAAAAAAAAAAACATCAAAAGCATTCTTCCTTCTAAGGGCAATCTGGGGATGATTATATCTTTTCTTATATGTTATGGGGGGGGGGGGTTCTTAAGCAAATAGTAGAAACCCTAGACCCTAGTTTTGGGTTAAGACTGAGACGTGGTGTGCCTGGGACTGATAGCTGCGCCCAACTGCTTAGGGGGATCTCGGGGGACGTAGCTGTCCCTTAAGGGTTTAGGTTTTAGGGTTTAGGGTTAAGGGTTTAGGGTTTAGGGCTTAGGGTTTAGGGGCAACGAATCCGCATTGCCATCCGGCCGACGGCGCCGCCTGTAGAGCGCTAAAGCATCTGAAACCCCAGAACTTGGGATGTTCCCTTCATGCTAGCAATCCTTAATACGGACTAAGGGTTTCGGGTTTAGGGTTTAGGGGCTACGATAGTCCCGATGAAGGACTGCGAATATATGGCGGAACATCCCAACCTGAACGTTGAAATCCCTACTCCCAAGGCCACAAAGCCCCAGGCAAGGACCTTACACCCAGCCGCCAGGAAGCGAACGACTCCCGACTCCCGATGCGAGACACGCCGGGAGAGCTGGGGGACCAGCTGTGAGGGGGCCGGATACCAAGTTCCGGGCTGAAGCCCGTATAAGCAGCCCCCAAGAAAGGAATCGACTGCAAGAAAGCTCGTTTACCGACCTTGATGGTTCAATGTCTATACCGCCAACCAGTACTTGTACGTGTGTGTATATATATGTAGACGTCTATGTACATGTAACAAGTACATAACATACACACGCACACACACACACACACACACACTTAAAACCAAATCGATATCAATATACACACTCACACACACACACACACTCTCTCTCTCTCTCTCTCCCACACACACATATGTATATATATATATATATGTTCACATGTATGAGGCCTTCATACGTGAAGGTTCATGGATAGGTATAAGCAGGGTTGCAAGTACCCTGAGTATAGTTGCCATATGCTGGTAACTACCTACGGGGAGTTGACATAGCCTTCTAAAGCCCTAAGCCCTAAGCCCTAAACCCTAAACCCGAAACCCTGTTACGGTAGAATGCCTCGCCTGGCTTGTGCGGGAGTGAGCGAGTACACCCTGAACCCAAAAGGGTCGACAAAGGGTTCAGTGTATCAGGCTTAGGGCTCTCCCTAAAGCCTAAACCCTAAAGCCTAAACCCTAAAGCCTAAAGCCTAAACCCTAAACCCTAAACCCTAAACCCTAACCCTAAACCCTAACTTTAGCTTTAGGAAAGCCAACAGCCCCCAAGTACCACAGGCTTGCCGGGCTTACGCTGTGGGATGCCTGATCTCTCCTTGATATGATTGGCCACAACTGTTTTGAGAGGGTGTGCTGGAGTCCTGCATCCAGGGTTTAGGGTTTCGGGTTTAGGGTTTAGGGTGATCTTCTTGTGCTTGATCTATTTTTCTCTGCCAGCCAGCTAAAGCAGAACTCATGCCACCCTTAGAGAAGTCTGAATGATGCGCGCACGCGAGGGCGAGCTGCTATTGTAGAGTTATGTGCAGTTGTCACTACATACACTACCAAGCCACCCACTTGTGTAGTGTATATGCTGACCGGAGACGGTTGTTCGAGGTCCCTATCTCTCTTTCAGAGTTGCCTAAACCCTAAACCCTAAACCCTAAACCCTAAACCCTAAACCCTAAACTGCCTCGAGTGCCCTTGCGTGCATCCTGGCAAGACGGATGCCGCTGCTGAGCCGTTGCCGGCGTCCTGCCATGGCCGGCGAGAGATCGCCTCCATACCAAATCCTGTGGGCCAGTGCAGTGCCTAGCCATCGGGTCTACATGTATATATATATATATGTATATACATATCCATTTATGAATATATATATATATATGTATATATATATACACATATATTAATATATATATATATATGTATATATATATACACATACAGTTCAGCCTCACAGGAGCATCTCAGGGACTAAGGGGCAAAGGTGCGACATGGTGCGCACACAAGGTTCCGGGGCTAAAGGCGCTCCTGCCCTAACCTATGCTTCTGAATACTGAAGCATCCTTAATCCTTACGCCCGCTTTTTGCAAAGCGAGAGGCCGGGCAGAATCTTTCCTAAGCTTTGAATATATGTTTAACATGCAGAGGTCGGCTCGCTAAAGAAAGCATGGCCTGGTTGTTTGTTGGCCTTTTCATACAAGGGGCCCAGTGTTATCCCTAAACCCAAAACCCGGAACCCAAACCCCTAAACTCTAACCCCTAAACTCTAACCTCTAAAACCCCTAACCCCCTAAAACCTAAACCCCCCTAGCACCCTAAAGCCCTAAACCCTGACCCCTACAAACCCTCGGTTTGGGGGCCATGACTCTAGAGAGCTGACTGCCTTGCTGGGTGGTCAATTCTTTACCTGAGAAGGCCAAAACAAGCCCAAAACAAGGGCCCGCCTTGGACCATAAACCCCTAAACTAGGTTCAGGGTTTGGGGTTTGGGGTGTAGGGTTTAGGGGCGACAAAAGCACCCCCAGAAACCAAGGCATCCTAAGGAGCTATGTAGCTACGTCTCGGGTTTAGGGTTCAAAAAACGGGTTTAGGGTTTAGGGTTTTGGCGAGACTAGGCTACCTCAGGAGACCTCAAGCAAAAACAAAGGGGCTTTAGGGTTGCTGAAGATCCACAAGAGGCGGCAACAACTGGCCATTCGGGTCTTCCAGGCTCGAAGCACACGCCTCAACTCTACGCCCCCAAAACCGAAAACACCTCAAGACATCCCAAGCCTCAACCTCTCAAACCCAAAACCCTAAACCCTAAATCCTAAACCCTAAACCCTGGTAATGGAAGCCCTCCCAAAACCCTAAACCCTAAATCCTAAACCCTAAACCCCAAACCCTAAACCCTAAACCCTAAACCTGGTAGTGTGAGAGTCGAAACCCTGGTAATGGAAGCCCTCCTTCCAAGGACACGAGCCCTTGTGCACCTGCGGTTTACGAAGTCGCTTTACGCTTGCTGGGCGTTGTGCCGTTGAGCGCCCCGGGGGTTTGGGGTTTAGGGTTTAGGGTTTAGGGTTGCCTACTTGTGCAAATGCGCGCAGTGCGGACAACGCCTCGCATATAGAGTTACACGAACCGGTCTAGAAGTGGGCCGCACTGCTTGCAGGCCGAGAGTTTTTCAATGCAGTTTTCCTCCCCACCAGGAAGTGAGGGCGCCATTTTCGAGGGATGAGGGGGTCTAGGAGAGCAATACAGGGGTCGGAATAATTACTAGTAGTTTTGTTTATGATGGTCCCTTTAAAATTATACGATAACAACACTCAAAGCCTTCGTAACACCCCTTTAAATGATGGATTGCGGATGCTTGGGAAAAGGAACATCACGTGGCGCCATGTTTGCATGATGCATTCCAGGACAATTCAGGGATTTGGCTTACGGTGGTTCTGAAGTTCTGCGCCGTTGCAATTCCCTGGAAAGGGGTTGATAGCTGGGCTGAGCTGTCGCTGCTGAAAGTTCTGACCATGACTGGACGACCAAGCGGCCAGGAACCCGAAATCCGAGAAGCCACGAACACATCCGAGAAGGGTGCGCAACCTGAAGCTCTCAAACCCCAAACCCTAAACCCCAAACCCTCAACCCTCAACCCTAAACCCTAAACCTCTGAGAATGATTTGGTCGTGTGAACCTGAAGCCCACGGTTTGGGAAGTATGCGACCGGAATAGCCGGGCCTGGAGCAACACAACGGCTATCAAATACGTCGGTGGTTGCACATTGGGATTTTCCACCTTCATGGTACTAACAGCTCCTTAATAGGGATTAGAATAGGGGGTACCAGAATCCCTATTAAGGACTGTTAGTATAAAGGGGGAGCATCTCAAGTTATACAGCAGAACAGGGTTACAGCCTAGAGTTCCTTTATGTAGGGTTCAGGTCCCCTAGAAAAAACAAGCCCCTCTAAACCAAAAAGGGTACGCTTCTTTTTTCAGGGGTTGCACTTGGGTCACCCTAAACCCTAAACCCTAACCCCTAAACCCTAAACCCTAAGCCCAGGTACTTGGGTTAGGAGATGGGTGGGAAGGAGTTTCAGGGTCACTCCAGGAGGTCTCTTTTCCGGCAACCTCAAGACCCTCAGGGACTAGGGTTTAGGGGTTAAGGGTTAGGGTTTAGGGTTTAGGGTTTAGGGGTTAGGGGTTAGGGTCTAGGGTTTGGGTTTAAGGAACAAGGGGGCCTTGGTTTGAACAGGTCGCCGCGCGAGCTCGCGTTTAGGCGGCGCAGCTACCAGTTCCCGTAACTCTCTCTGAACCTGCCCGCTAAACCTCAAGCCCCTCAACTTTTACTCGTTATCGAGTACCCAGCCCTGACCGTCTGAAGCCGCGCACCCATGAAATCGAGTCCTCACCCCGGTTGCCCTGGTGGTTTAAAGTTCAGGGCATATGGGGGTTTACGAGAATAAGGGGCGCTAATATGGTCCCCCACATAGTAGGATTCCCTTATACGAAGGACCCTGATACAGTGCCCCAAATTTCGGAAACCCCCATATAGGGTTTTCGGTTTAGAGTTCCGACCCTGATAGACCTCAAAGCAAGCGTGTGCCAGCTCCCAAGATCTCAAAGGCGGCTTTGGTCATGAGTTCTGCCTGGCTCCATCTCCCTTATGTGAGTGTCGGCATAAGTTGGCCAGCCCTGGCGACGCTAACAGCACTGTGCCCTAGCAGCGATAGCTTCTTCGGACCGATGCATGCACTCACGCCGCTCACAATGATTGTCCACAGCTCGTTATCTTGGGATGCTTCTCGAAGTCCGGGCCCTCAATTGAAGCTCTCGGGACCCCATGAAGCTCCGAGCCCACCCCTAGTGGGCTCCGCGGCTTTGAGAAGGGTCGACTCTGCACGCCTTCCGTGGGGAAGCAGCTGGGGTTCTCGGAGTCTATCCGTGGCAAGGTTGAAGGGGATTATCTTCCATGTCGGGGGGGTTTCTCTCCCAAAAGTCGGGGGTATCGGCAACACTGCGTTTGAGATTGGTTCCATGGCGAGAACCAGGGCGGATTCCAGGGTTCTTGTTGGAGTCTCGGATTGCGAGATACTCTGCGCCCTAAACCCTAAACCCTAAACCCTAAACCCTAAACCCTAAAGTATTTCCAATCAAGCAGAGAACCTCGAGCTTTGCTGAGTGATTGCCCGAGGCCTCTACTGGTGCTTGCTAGGTACTGGCAGCATGATTGGGCATGCCCCGGAGAGATCAAACCCTACTTGGAGGCTCAAGGGGTGGTTGTAAGTAGGGTTTATACGTCGGGTATCTATACTAAGAACTCTATCCAGGGCGCCTAAACCCTAAACCCTAAACCCTAAACCTTAAACCCGAAACCCCGAACCCTAAGCCCTAAACCCTAAACCCTAAACCCCGAACCCTAAGGCCTAAACTCTAAACCCTAAACCCCAAGCCCTACTTAGAGCTGCCCGTGCGCCTCCAAGTAGCAGCCCACCGGAGATGGTGTCGGCTCTTGGAATGGTGAAACCTTAGGTGTGAAAAACGAGCACTCTGCCTGCTTACCTGTGTTGGTGTGCTGGGTTTTGGGTTCGGGGTTTAGGGTTTAGGGTTTGGGGTTTGGGGTTTAGGGTTTTGGGGTTTAGGGTTTGGGGTTTAGGGTTTGGAGCTTCTCTGTCTGCTTACGGGCTTGCGTTCCCATGCTCGTCTAAGGATGTCGTCTGGGCTTGGGCCTCTGTCGGTATGGTCTAAGCCATGGGTTGCTTGAGCTTCATGTCGTCCAGCCACCCACCCTCAGCATATTTAGGGTTTAGGGTTTAGGGTTTAGGGTTTAGGGTTTAGGGTTTAGGGTATGTGGGCTGAGGAATATGAGGTGTGATACTGCCGTTCGCAAGATCGCCAGGAACGGGAAAGCTACGAATCGGGGCCAGCGCGATTCGGTAGAGACTCCCATCCGAAGAGTGGAGCAGTCGAGACAGAATTGGGTACCTGCCTGCCAGCTACGGTGGGCATCCTAAACCCTAACCCCTAAACCCTAAACCCTAAACCCACGATCCGATGTTTGCTTTCCCCGCCGGGTCCGTCGCTCCCCGTATGGCTCCAGCTGGACGGCCGTGGAAGATGGCGTGCCGCACATGGACACCCGCAGCCGGCAGAAGCCAGATTCCGGGGATAAGACCCAACTACCAACAGCTTGAAGTAATGACCCTAAACCTTAAACCCTAAACCCTACACCCTAAACCCTAAACCCTAAACCCTAGACCCTAGACCCCAGACCCCAGACCCCAGACCCTAGACCCTAGACCCAAAAAAAAACACACGCCCCAAACCCCCATAAGCGTCCGCTAGGCCCTCCACAGGGGTCCTGCAGCACCCCATCATGGGCTAGCCTGCGTGCGCTGCGCTTCGAGGGTCGTGGGCACCTCTAGGCCAGCAAAGGCGGGATGCAGAACTTAAGATTAGGGTTGAGGGTTTAGGGCATTTGCTGAAGGATTTAGGGATCTAGTGATGGGAACGTTATACACGAGCTCGGAAACTGTTTGGGATTCGGCATCTGCTGCTCGGGTTCAATCATCTGCAGAGTGCTACTAGACCTCACGGTTCCCAGTCTTCGTAGCAGAAGTAAGGGGGGCGTTCCTGAAGTATGAGACTGTCTTCGGGTCTTGCGCCTACACGCATGCAAGTTCCTGCGTGGGCTGTGTACCTTCGGGCGTTGTACGCGTAGGTGTCGGAAACTCTTGACTTGAGTTCGTTGTGAGTAAACCCTAAACCCTAAACCCAAAACCCTAAACCCTAAACCCTAAACCCTAAACCCTAAACCCTAAACCCTAAACCGGCTTCGTGCGGGTGAAGGTGCCAAAGCCAGTCGTGAGGCCGGCCCCATGCCGACGCCACCCACGACGCTGGCTGTGGGGGTTCGAAGCTTCGTGCTGCTGTTCGGCTCATGCTGAGACAAACACCCAGGGAACTTAGATAAGGAATATGCGTAGCTCTCCAAAGTAGGGTCCCCTTTTTGGGTCCCGAAAAAAAGTTCGGCATCCTTAGGAAAAGGACACCCTAACTTAGAGAACAACCCATATACCTCAGATGACATCAGGGAGGAATCCGGGTATATCCGACATCCCAAAGTGGCAGACGCTGCGCGTGGACCTCTCGACCCAGCCCGAAAAGCTACGAAACCCCTTGAAAGTTTAGGGTTTCGGGTTTAGGGTTAGGGTGTGGAGTTTAGGGTTTGGGGTTTAGGGTTTAGGGTTTACGGTTTAGGGTTTAGAGTCTAGGGTTTAGGGTTTGGGGTTTAGGGCTAGGGTTTAGGGTTTGGAGTTTAGGGTTTGTCTACAGGGGGCTCGGGCTCGAAAGAAGAGGATGTTCGGGGCTCTTTTTGGGCTCTTTGGGACTTAGATGAGAGAGTTTGCTGCAGGGTCTTTTGGCCGAGGGTTGCGTTGGGAATCAGGGGTTTGGGGACCCGAGTGGCCACCGCACGTTATGCACCTGCACGTTTTTTAGTACCCATGAACCTCCAAGTAGGGCATCTGAGGGAGCAGCACTTCACCTTCGAGTACGACGTCGGAGTATGGCCCATGGGCTCGGTGCAGGTCCTCAAGGACTCATGGTGCCCGAACCCAGGGAGCCCTTTAATACCCCTTAATTAAGGTATATACCTTAAAATCTATAGGGATCCTTCATCTGATTTGAGGAAAACTCCTTAATTCAGGGAAAGTCTAGCCGACCCGTTGTATTCCGAATGAGGTCCCAGAAGGTCTTAGATATCTTTGGAGCCTAGACTCAGAATGAAGCCCTGTGAGGGTTTAGAGTTCAGGGTTCAGGGTTCCTAAACCCTAAACCCTAAACCCGAAACCCTAAACCCTAAACCCTAAACCCTCAGCGAGCTCATCTTTGTCCGGAACCCGACAACGACACACTGTCACAGGATCGACGGTCCGGGGTACTCAAGACGTGGTGGGCCCCAGATCGCCACAAGAGCTTGCGGCTTACGGCTTGGGTTTCGGATTTAGGGTTGAGGGCTTCGGGAACAGAGGATTCGCCGGGCGCCTATGGGCAAATCGCACTACAGTCCCTCCTCAAAAAAGGGCTTAGGGAACAAAAGGATAGCCCTCACCCCCTCGCAACAGAGATCGCGAGAATCGTGTCCACCTCCTGGAGGTTCCGATCATCAGGATTTCAGTACTGGGCATATTCGGGACCCAAACCCAAAACCCTAAACCCTAAACCCTAAACCCTACACCCTAAACCCACGGAAATTCCCATAGCAGACTCGGGGATGGCGGGGAGGGGGAAGGGAGGGGGGAGGTACGTCGTCCGTTCTTGAAGCCAAACTGAGCCCTGCTTCGTTACCAAAAGGGGTCCTTATGGTGTTTCAGACGTAAAAAAATCCCAGGGGCCTGGGCCGTTGAGGAGCCACTGCAGCCTGCATCCTCAAGCCGAGAGGCCTGAAGACTTCACCTACCTGAACCCTCAATTGCAGAATCGTTTTCCTTGGGGTACACGAGGAGCCGCAACTTGTCTCCTACCAGGGTAAGAGTCAAAGCTTCATGAGCCCCCGTAAGCCCTTAATCCCCCGAAGAGGCATCCGGTGTCCTACTTGGAGCATGGTACTTATTAACCAATTATAACTATACTTACAACCCACTAAAAGCCCCTGAAGTGCCCTAGTATGGTTTATAAGTACAGTTATAAGTACATTCATAATTGGTTAATGAGTACCATGAACCTCCAAGTAACAAGGGAGTACGGAATATAATGTAACTGAAGTTATACAGGGATCCTTAATATGAATCAAGGTCTATTCCTTAAGGGATATTTAAGGTGTCGCTCCATCTTCAAGCCGCGGCTCACCAATGTCTGGGCAGCTTCGCGCGAGCTGACGAAGCTGCCGCCTGTCGGAGGAGATGGGGGCAAATAACAACCCTCGGGTTCTTAGCAAGATTAATCAATCAGGAGACATCGTCGAGGGTTTCGGGATCGAAGCTCTGTCAGGTGTCAACACACACCCTGAACTCAAGGGACCAAAGGAGGGACCCCTAAGGATGCGGTAGGGGCGAGTTCGGAACATTGGGACCCTATGCGGTAGACGTAGCTTGTAAGGGACGTTAGGGATAAGGTATCTGCTTGTGAGGAACACTGGGACGCTATGAGGTATACGTCGGGCTTAAGAAGTTTAAGGGTCCTTTCAAGGGGTCCCTCCGTGCATACAGTACGGGGCATGCCAGCCGAGCGGGGTGGCAAACAAACAGCTCCCCGAAGATGCCCTTAACCCTAGACCCTAAACTCTAAACCCTAAACCCTAAACCCTAAACACAACCCTAAACCCTAAACCCAAGACCATGTGCCCAGGAAAGCACTGCAGCACCCGATGCTCTCCTCAGTGACTGCAGCTCCGACGCAGTTCCTGGGAGCGCCGGAGTTCGGCACCTGAGGGTTTTGTGAAAGCCTCTTCGGGACGATGAAGTTCGGAAGGACTCAGTCCTTAAATCACCAACTTCAATTCCTTAAGCCCGAACTGTCCATGACTGTCCTAGACTTGGTACACCCGATTTGTGCCCATCTGACCCATGGAGAGTGATACGGAGGTTGGGCCTCTCGCGGGGGGCTCTGGGCTTCACTCCTCCTCTGCGGAATTAGAAGGGTTTGGGCTCTTCGGGTTCAAAAGGGTTCAGGGATTCTGGCTTGGGGGAGCTGAAGCCCTGAAATCCCGTAAACCCTAAACCCTAAACCCTAAACCCTAAAAAAAAAAACCCTAAACCCTAAACCCTGTGTGGACTTTGAGGATGTGCTGGAGGACTCAGAGTATCTCTTTGTCGTCTCACTCCGTGCGAACGGAGGGGACCTGGCAGAGTTCTTGGACAGGCGGAGCGTTTCGACTCTCACACTACCAGGTTTAGGGTCTAGGGTTTGGGGTTTAGGGTTTAGGATTTAGGGTTTAGGGTTTTGGGAGCCGGTTTCTTGCACAAAGGGGTTGAAGCACGTCAACATGCGTGTTGGCAATGCAGGCCCTGCATGTATGATTCGGGGCTGAGCACATGGGTTCAATCCGGCGGGATGCAGAGAACAGAGGCTTGCAGGAGCCTTAAACCCTAAACCCTGAACCCTAAGCCATAAACCCTAAACCCTAAATCAGAATAGATTTCAGCTGCTGTGATGCACATTCCAGCGGGTGGTCGCTCGCCGAGAACAATCTCAAGCTTGCTTCTTTGCAGGGTTATCATGTGCTGTCCCGGACACTTTAAAACCACAACCCCGAAACCCAAAACCCCGAACTCGTGATGCGGTCGGCACTGAGAGTGTCTGGCATTGGGCCAGAGTAAGCCTCCGGAAAAATCCCTAAACCCCAAACCTCAAACCCTAAAACCTAAAACCTAAACTCTACACCTCAAACCCTAAACCCTGAGCAAACTGCAGCCGCTCCAGGTTGAGTTTAGGGTTTAGGGTTTAGGGTTCAGGGTTTAGGGTTTAGGGTTTAGGAAGTGTATGCAGAGTCCAGGAAGTGTATACTGGCGGTTCTCGGGTTGTCCTCAACCGTAGAGCTGCCTCAGCCCCAAACCCCAAGCCCTAAACCCCAAACCCTAAACCCTAAGCCCTGAAAGCCCTAAAAGCCCTAAAAGCCCTAAAAGCCCTAAAAGCCCTAAAAGCCCTAAAAGCCCTAAAAGCCCTAAAAGCCCTAAAAGCCCTAAAAGCCCTAAAAGCCCTAATCCCTCAACCCTAAACCCTAGCCCTAAACCCTAAACCCTAAACCCTAGCCCTAAACCCTAAACCCGCTAAGCCCTCCGAGCCATGAACGCGCCCAGCGTGGGCTGCTTGTTCTGGGAGCTGGCTCTCGAGGTGCCTCGGCTGATGGTAGGAGTTAGGGGCAGTTGGGGCTGAAGAAGGGGAAGTAGTTTAGGGTTTAGGGTTTAGGGTTTAGGGTTTAGGGTTTAGGGTTTAGTTTTGAGCAGCTCAACAGGTATAGAGGAGAGCCTGTGAAGCCATCAAAGTCTGCAACAACACGGCCCGCCGCACGCCCCGATCAAAGAGTCCTGAGCCCTATGTGGAGGGTTCAGGTTTAGGGTGTAGGGTTTAGGGTTTAGGGCTGAAAGCGGGCTGAACCTAAACCCTCTGGCCTAAGTGTCAGCTAGGCGGGTGGCCCCCATTTCAACCCTAAACCCTTATCCCTTAACCCTTAACCCTAAACCCTAAACGTAAACCCCAGCTATCATGATGCAGAAGGCTCGTGCTGCCCCAGACCTTGTGTAGGCTTAGTTGCCCGCCAAAATACAGTAGGGGGTGCTCCGAACATACATGGGTGGTTGTCAAAATTATGATCCCTTTTGGGGTACCCTAGATATTCGGTGCCGCATGAAAATAGGGATCCAATAAGGGACCATAATTTGGACAACCACCCACATGAACCTCAGTATAAGAACACCAAAAGCGGACACCCCACAGTTTTTAAGGGAAAAGCCTCCGTATCTAGCACGGCAGGATTTATGTTTCACGGGGTTTTCCCACGCCCTACTAGTATTTGCTCAAGAAGCTCCCAAGTCAAAAATCGTCTTCTTCTGCGTAAGGGCAATGTAGGTATTATTATTTTTTTTGATAGATTTTTTCTTTTCTTAAGCAAATAGTAGTCTAGACACTGAAGGAAGAGGCCTCCGACTCCGTGGAACCGCGGCCTAATGACCGTTGGTACGAGATCGTTCCGGCAAAGGAGCTGCGACGGTTTAGGGTTTAGGGTATGGATGTTCTGAACCCTAAACCCTAAACCCTACACTCTACACCCTAAACCCTAAACCCTAAACCTTAATAGGGATGATAGTACCCCGTTATTAGTCCTTATAAAGGGAAACATCCCAAGTCTAGGGTCCAGTGGCACAAAAAGGGGGGGGGCCTAGGTACGGTAGGACTGGGGAGAACCTCTATAGGGGGACGCCTTATTCTTCTGTGTTCTGGAAGTTTGGTTCTCTTACATGCGGCCTTCTTCATCATCCTTCTTCCCATGTTTCGCAGACTAATACCCCAAACCCTACTTGGAGGTTCATGGATACTGTATGTAGGGTTTTTTGCATAACCACAGTTGCCCTACTTATTGCCTACTTATAAGGAATTTCGAACCTCCAAGTAAATCATAGCAAGCATGGGACCTCCGCCCTTATGGCGCCCAATCAAAAGCTGGCAAACACGAGAGTGGTCGAACCCAAGAACCTAGAAGAGGAACTGTTGCACTCAAGCCCCCAGCCACCCAAGCCCCTTTTCTATACTAATGTTTTGTGATGTATACTAACAGTCCCGGCCTTGCTAGTATAGGGGGGAACATCCCAACTAATGTTGTTTTTACTAAGTTTTGAAGGGTGCGGCTAGGCAGAAGTGTCGACGGGACTACCTTGAGCCCTTTATGCAGATCAAGGGAAGACAGGTGCCATGTTCGGAGCAACTAAGTTGCAGGAACCCTTCGGGGGTATAGGGTCAGAGTGAGGTGCGCCACAGCATGTTCGCGGCTTAATCGGGGTACACTTACTCTTCGGCCTTGAGGAGACTCTCACTGCATGTGGGGCTCCTAAGGTACGAGCTCGACCACGAAAGTAATACAGGGGTCGGAATAATTACTACTAGCACTCCCTTAGGGTCCCTGTCGAACTATACAAGAATAGCCCTTGCAAAACCCCATTCTAATAATTAAGGCCCCTACAGGATGGCGACCTCCTGATCTTCGAGTCTTCTCGCCGCTCCACTACGCTCAGGTGCGCCATGTCAACATTCATAGTCGTAGGGTTTGAGGTCTCAAACCCGCTCATGCGCCGAATAACCCCAAGCACAATAAGCCTAAGCCTAATCCCTAAACCCTGAACCCGAAACCCTAAGCACTCCTAAGCCCTAAGCCACAGTGGAGAGACCATGAGAGCCCAGAAGTGCAAAGGCGACGGCAAGTAACATAAGGGTCGGAATGATGACTAAATAGTATTCCCTTATGGTCCCTCTGTAGTTAGACTATAATACCTAGGACCGGGAGTAGGCCCTGTTTTCCTTTTCTAGGGTTGGGGTTCCGTTATAATCCCCTGAAAACCAAAAAAGGGTACCCTTTTTTTTCCTAGGTTACTCCAGGGTCTAGATACTCCCAGAACCCTGTCCCCATTCCGGGAGCCCAGAAATCCAAAACAATGATGGCCGTTTTGAGCACGGGCGAGCGCGATGCCGCGCGCCTACTTGGAGCTTCGTGGGCACTTTTTTTAGTAGGGTTGTAAGAAGGGTAACTATGATTATAACCTTACTTAGGGCATTTCTAGCCCTTCTTCGAAGTACCCGTGAACCTCCAAGTAGGCGAGAGCGCGATTTTTCGTCCAAAGAGCGAGAGCAGGCCTCGAACAAAAAATGGCCACGGTCCGTAGAAAGTGCGCCGACTGGGGCTGCCGCGCGGTTCTGTTTAGGGTTTAGGGTTTGGGGTTTGGGGTTTGGGGTTTGGGGTTTAGGGTTTATGCCGATTTCTCTTACTCTTCACGTGGGCACTCCGTAGAGTTGACATAAAGCCTAGTTTAAAACCCGAAAGTGTTCCAAAATGTTGCATAAAAACTTGGTAGTAGTTAGTTTCCTACCTATCACTGACGGGTTCCTTAGGGGGATGAGGAGTGGTGGCATAGCGGAGACCTAGCCAGAAGCCCTCTACAATCCCCTCCTGGCGCTTAATTATTGCCAATACCATCCCCGCATCGACATGTTTTTTTCGTTTGTAGGGTATAACAAATAGAACCCCCAGCCCCCCCAAAATATTGAATGTTTCAATTGTGGTCTTTCGTCTCGGAGTATTGCCCTGCGGGGTGGTTTTGCTTGGGAGATGGCAAAGAACCGTAAAAATAGGCCCCTGTGTTGGACACCTGATAGTGGTATCCTAAGCCCTAAACCCTAAACCCTAAACCCTGAACCCTAAACCCTACAGTAAACCCTCTCTATTCAACCCCAAGAACCCGCCCACGACGGGTCGCATCCTTGTCCTGCTCTTTCGATGCGGTTGTGTGCATGACCCCCCCCAAAGCAAGTTCGCATCAGAGTCACCCTAAACCCTAAACCTTAAACCCTTACCCCCCAGCTGTGCAAGAGGGAAACAAACTAAACCCTAAAACCTAAACCTTAAACCCTAAACCCTAAACCCTAAACTCCACCTGTCGTGCAAGCGGATCTCGGCATTCGCGCGGACGCGGCAGGCGTTTCGTTGTGGCCAGCGGGACCTTCCGCGAGGCAAGCCCCAAGGGGGACTGCATCCAAGATGGGGGTTGGCTTGAATTTTGGGCCTTTTTCGGAAACTGCCCTTGATCTATAAGGGCTGTACTAAGGGCCGTACTCTAAATCGTGAACTCCCTGCTTCCTTCCTCCCCCCCAAACAGTTAAAGAAACAAGTTCGATCAACCCCGACCTGTGGTGCTGAGCTAGCAGGCCTCCCAAGCCATCAGCTCCCCGAAGCTGCTCTCAAAAAGCCGCTTTGGATGGGAGTTTTTCGGGCTGACCGGGTGCTGGGTCGCTTTTCCTGAACCCTAAACCCTAAACCCTAAACCCCAGAATGCCGGACGCCAGGGGCAGGAGCTGACGTTAGTGGTGCACGCGGCAGTGCCATCGCCGACGAGCCCCGAGAAGGCAGGTTTAGCGTTTAGGGTTTAGGATTTAGGGTTTAGGGTTTAGGTTTGCCTGCGGAATTGGGGTGGGGGGGAGAATTCGGTTTCGGGAGTCGTTTCATTCGAGGGTATACAGTGGGTATGGTGGGTTGAGGGGGTTGGGGATTTATGTTCATGTACTGTTGTACATATATATATATATATGTGTGTATACATATATATGTACATATATATATATATGTATATATATATATATGTATATATATGTATATGCATATGTATATGCACAGATATAGATACATATATATAGATATATATTATCATTTAGATTGATATTTGTATTTCTATTTATAATTTGTATTTGTAATTAAATTTATATTTAAAATTTATATGTATATTCATATTCATATTTCTATTTATATTCATATGTATTAAAAATAAACTTTTATACGGCACGCAAATCCACCCCAGCAAGCCTTGAACCCAACGCCGCATGCCAGGCTTGCCTCCTCCACTGCCCGTCCCATTGGGGTTCGGACCATCGCTACGAGGCGCCGTGCTTTTCCCTAAACCCAAAACCCTAAACCCTAAACCCTAAACCCTAAACCCTAAACCCTAAGCCCTAAACCCTAAACCCCCTTGAGAACAAAAATGAAGAAGAGCACGCGAAAACTGATCCAGGAGGTGGCCATGCGGCCATCGTCACCTGAAACCAACTTCGCGATGAAGGGCTCCAGCTCTCCTGCCCTTGCTCCCCCTAGTAGCGGCAGCCTGTCTATTTCGCCGGTTTAGGGCTTAGGGTTTAGGGTTTAGGGTTTAGGGTTTAGGCACATACACGGTGGAGGCGAAGACAAAGTCAAAGCATGATGTGATGGTTTCTGATTTTGCTCTAAGATGTCGTTGAGAAATGTGTGCCTGCCAAAGTTCCAGACAGGTGTGCACTTGTCATGCCTGTTGCCCAGCTGATAGTGCAGAGCCTGGGTCCAAAAAAGGGTTTGGGGTTTAGGGTTTAAGGACCACCCCCCCCCCCCCCCCCCCCCCCTTCTAAATTTGCAGCCCATACCGCAGGTTTACAGTCTCGATGCCTCCAGCCCCGACTCCTTCCTGCCGCTGGAACCTCTCTTCGTCTCTTCTGCCTCCAAGGTGGGTGAGGGCTCAGTGTGAGGGTCTGGGTTTAGGGTTTAGGGTTTAGGGTTTAGGGTTTAGGGTTCAGGGTTTAGGGTCCGTTTAGGGTTTAGGGTTTGGCTCAGCTTCACAAGAGGAGGAGGACATCGGGTTGCTTCTAAGCCCCAGGGGTTACGGCTTGGGATTTGGGATTTCAGGAGACGAGGAGCAAGACCAAAGGATTTTAGGGTGTAGGGCTCAACCCTTGAGCCCTGCAAAGTGGGTTTAGGGTTTAGGGTTTCGGGTTTAGGGTTGAGGGTTTAGGGTATAGGGTTTACTTCTGAAGGCCAGTTTGTCCCGACCGCCGGTCCAAAGGTTTCGGCTCGCGCTCAGGGGCTTGCACGTTACTATATATATATATATATATATATATTTATTTATACACACATATATATATATACATATAGATAGATATATATATATATGTATATATATATATATATCGTATATATGTGCATATTTGCATATGTGCAAACTACTCAGTCAAGATACCCGTTATAGCGGAGAAGTATTCGTTTTCTAAGCGATGCAGGCCCGAAACACCTTTCAGGGTTTAGGGTTTCGGGTTCCAAGCTGCCTCGACGGGAAACCATGGATGAACTCCAGTCGCGAACGCTCCGAGCACGCTTGCTCACTTGCTCTCGAAGAGCGTTTCCCCTCAACATTTGCAGAGGTTAAGTTCGCAGCCAACCCTAAAACCTAAACCCTAAACCCCAAACCCTAAACCCTAAACCTCACTTGCTTCAAGCTCAGAGTGTGTCGACCTGGATGGGCCTGCAGCTCGCCAGGTTTCGGCCTTCGACCTTAGAAGTCCATACTCAGTCTTATACTCGGTAGGCCACGTGGGACATCTTGCATTTTCCCTTGTTGGGTTTGAGAGCATCATATTCAGGACTACTTTCAGAGCGCTGTTAAGGGCCATCCTAGTAACCTAGTATAATTCCACCCTAAACCAGGCCGAGAAGGAGAAGCTCGTTGAGGCGGGAATCGCCCAAATCGCGCCCAAGCAAAGGCACGGCTTCAGCCTTGCCGCTCGTCGCACAGGTCATGGGGACCGAGGGAGGAAATCCTACCATTTGGAGGTCTATTTTTTTTTTTTTTTTGGGGGGGGGGGGGGGGGGGTTGGTTTTCGTAAACTCCCAGGTAATTCACCCTCGCCGTGGCAGAACACGTAGCAGACTCCGGGATGGACCGTATTCAGGGCACTCTCTTTTTGTGTTGGGCTTCCCATTTCCGCTTGGCTGACTAGGCGAAGGAGTTCTCGGCACTGAGTCTGTCTAGGTTAGCCTTGGGAGTCTGAGTAGATCAAACCGCCATCAGTATGACACAGCTTGTATCGTACGTTCTAGCATGTGACGGTATATTTGCCACTTGTGCTGCTTGTTTCACGTGGCAGCTGAAGGGTTTAGTTTCTGCCGTTGCAATCCTTCGACATCAGGGTTCGGATTTCCTCCGAAGTCGGACAAAGGCTACTTGCCAGAGGATGCTTCTATGTTGCTCAGCAACGCGACGATCGTGGTAAGCATCACCCAAGTTTGCTCGAATGCCAAGGCTCCGTACGACGGCAGTGCCTTGGCGTTATGGCGAGTCAGGTCAGGGGTTTAGGGTTTAGGGTTGCTTGGAGGTTCATGGGTGCTTGTAACTAGGGTTATAGGTACCCCACGTAAGGCTACAACCATAGCTACCCTACTTGTAACCCCACTTACCAGTTCCCATGAACCTCCCCAAGCAAGGCCTCTACTTCCTCTGTGGCCTGCAACATTTCCCCGGTGACGTCACGGGCTCCTTCGTGTACTGCTTCAGACCCTCGGCGGCCGTAAACCCAGACAGGCATGCTTCTGGCTTCGCCATTCTTTGTCCTCTTGGTAGCCCAGTGGTGCCCTTTACCCTTTGTTGTGTCAGGGTTGCCTTATAAGGTATCCAACCCCAAAAAGGGTGCCCTGACAAGAATGTGTTTACTGGGCTACTAAGTCCTCCGGGCCTGTGGAGTTTTGCCGGGGCTTGGTTTGGCGGTTTGCATTTCTGTTTGAGATTGACGAAGAGCTGTCGCCCTAAGAGTTTCGGGACGCTCTTTGTAGGGAATTCGGGAATTAATTAGGGTCCTACAAATGCCTTTGAGGGATTATGCAGGGTATTCAAACAAGCAAAGCATGAGACAGGTTTGGAGGAACGTGTGTGGACTGAGGTGGAGCCTCTTGGCCTTTACTTGCGGCTTAGTTGGGCTCTTTCTTGGCTCTTGCTTTCGGAAAGAAAGTTACGGGGACTTGGGATGTGGGGTGCAGGGAACACACTGACCTTCGACTTGCTTAGAACCCCCCCAAACATGAAAGATGAAAGATGATTATCCTCCATTGCGAAAAACATTTTTTGTTTTTGGGGAGTTCGTAAGCAAATAGTAGTTACCTTAAACCCCAAACCCTAAACCCGAAACCCTGCCTCTACATAGCAAGCAGCATCAGTAGATCCACGGCACTTTCCAGCTGGAAAGTCGGTCAGGTGGCCCTTGTCATGGTAATAATTTAGGGTGTAGGGTTTAGGGGTTTAGGGTTTAGGGATTAGGGTTTAGGGTTTAGGGTTTTAATAGTCATGTAGTGAAGGCCTGCCATACTGCGTGCGTCGCAGGGAAGGTATGGTAGAAAGTTTATAGGGGCCGACGTTCATTCAAACATTGGGCGATCTCATCTCATCTTACGCAGCGCATGGTCTTATCGGATCGCTCTTAGTTGCTTGGTTTCTTCTTGTCCCTGTTATGCAACATTACGAAACGGCGACATACAGCAGACGACCGTATGTATTATTGTAATTTAATTCAAGTCACGCCATCTTACCGTATCTTGCGTTATGTTCTCCTCTCTTCCATTTCTTCTCTTCCATTTGCGTTCCATTCGATCAGTGTTAGTTCGCCCCAGCTGTGTTTAGGGTACTTACTAACCAAGTATACCTGTACTTATATCCACTTATAAGCCCCTTAAGTGCCCCAATATGGTTATAAGTACTGGTTAATAAGTACCATGAACCTCCCAGTAGGGTCTAGGGTAGAGCCTCGGCCTAAACCCCAAGGCGAGTGGAGACCCTTAGTCCTAAAGGTTTAGGGTTTAGGGTTTAGGGTTTAGGGTTTAGGGTTTAAACCCTATCCCAAGTCTCAGGTACACCGGCACCTTCCCTGCCACAAAGCCTGGCTTGCCCTATCATGGATGCCGCTTTGGCCGGGGCCCCCATAAGTTCCGTCGCGCACGCGTGAGATTTCTCGTTGCTGCCGTATTTCTGAGGTAGAACTGTAGAACATATCACCCTAAACCCTAAAATCCTAAACCACAAACCCTAAACCCTAAACCGCAGCTATGTAGAGCACCCCCAAAGGCCTGAGCAAAAGACTAAAGCCTGACAGGACCGCCCCTTGGCTCCTTAAGGACTCCCCTGGACAGAAAGTAGCGGAAAGAACAGGACGGGTGGATGATGGACTCTTCCTTTGGGTTTAGGCTTTAGGGTTTCCGGGGGCTGTTATGAGTCTTTGAGAGAACACGCAGAGAACTGACCATAAAGCTCAAGAGTAGCAGCTGTCAGTCCCATGCGACTTCATTGCCAATTCGTAGCATGTGGGCCTCCCGAAGACGAGACTTATCCTGGATTACCCTTCGGCTGTCTGTTTGAGGCTTACTTCGTTGAGGTGAGTGTATTCATGGGTTTGGAGTTTTCGTGTTTAGGATTGTGTCGCATTTCAAACTGTTGCGAGAGAGGACCGTATGCGGCCAACCCAATGTGAAGAAACACCGCCTACTCACCCTGGGAAAAGCTGTAAATGAATCCTGAGTTTTGTTGTGCGAGGGTCCCTGTCTTTGAGCATGCGCTTCAATCAGCAGGGCCAACCTACTTGCACGCCGATGCTCAAGAATCCGGCAACGTCCGCCCAAACACCAGTCCCTGTGCAGAAGCCCGAAACTCAACAATTCCCAACGCCCGGCGAAAGAGCTAAACCTTAGAACTTTCCCCAAAACCCTAAACCCTAATCCTGAAAAGCCCCTGAATTCCTAAGCCCCCCTAGATGTATCCCTAAACCCTAAACCCTAAACCCTAAACCCTTTATCTTGAAGCCCTAGAGACTGCCCAGGCCAGAGCTGTGTCGTACATGGGCGCAAAGCCTGGCTTTTTGGTGGCTGCGTGAGCAACGAGGACATGCCCGGGATAGAGGGACTGGTTCATGTTCCTTTAATAGGGTTTAGGAGGGTTTAATGGGGTTTAATAGGGTTTAATAGGGTTTAATAGGGCTTAATAGGGTTTAAGAGGAGCCCGGACCATCCATGATCCCTGCCCCCAAGCATTTACCTCAACCCTCATGCATTAGTTGTTCCACAACTGTCTGCGCAGGGCTGGTGTTCAGGGCGGATGTTGCCGGATGCTTTTCAGGGCCTGGTCGAAGTGTGTAGGGGCGGCGAGTGCTTGTATGGCAATGGTTCAATGGTTCCCTTTTTTTCTCCTTCCCTGACAAGCCCAAAGCCCTTTTAAACCCGATTAGCCCCTCTTAAACCCTATTCCTCCCTGTTAAACCCTATTAAACCCTACTACACCCTGTCAAAACCTATTAAACCCGACAAACCCTAAAACCGCACCCATCTGGAACAGGCCGGTGGGGTGCAGCCCACCAACGGCCTGTTTTCTTTTGACCTCGAGGCGGGTTCACGTCCCCTTTAAACGGGGGGTTGCACACCAGGGTAAAATAGTAGAATACAATGTAATACACTATCATGGTCATTTTGCCATATAAAATAGAATCTAGACGGATATGTGTAAATGCCTATATATATATGTATACATATATTCATGCAATGTACTGAATATAGTACAGCTGAAGCACCGAACCAACACGTCCCAACCAGATGTGCAGGAGCATCATTTTGAGGAGGTGGCGGCTGCCTCGCCAAGCAACTGGCCTCCTGCAACAGGGCAGCGCTGTGAGCTTCTTTGTCATTTCGGCCGAGAGACCTTGAAGTTTGAGGTGTGGGCATCGCGAATGATGAACAGCGTTTTTCGGCAACCTCAGCCTAGCTTCCTGTCTTCACGACCAGGTTCTGCGTGATTCAAGTAAGCATCCAAAGTCTAGTAGGGGGACTCCCACAGGCATTGACAGCCCACTCATCAGTGGCCTTCGACGGCAAAGTTTTCGTCTTCGGCGGTGACGACGGCGCACAAGACGTGTACTGCTGCCCGGACTTCGGAATCCCCTAGCTGTGGAAGGCTCCTCAAGTCGCACGCGTACGTGCGTGCATGCGTGCGTGCGTGGGTGTGTGTGGGTGGTGCATGTCGGCTAGCCGTGGTATCGAGGGCCAGCTCGGCACATGACCATTCCTTGCTGGGCCTGACTGACTCGAGCTGGCTGTGTGCTGAAGGCTTAGGTGCAAGATTCTTTCTTACGAAGCGTGCTGCACCTGAAAACACCTGGACGACTTCTATACCCGGGCCATGAGGTCTCCTAGGCTCCTAGACCCCTGAAAGCCCTAAAGCCAGAAGCCTTGAAGAAGGTTACGACATCGCAACGTCTTCTGGCCGCAGAGACCAGGTATAGACTCGCCCGGTCTCATAAGGGTCCAAGTGTGCCATTGTGGGCTTAGGGCTGTCGAGTTCAGAGTTGGGGCAACATTTTTCCATGGCGTTTGGCATGCTTGGGGTTTTGCAAAGTCGTGCGCGCAACGGGAAAGTTTGGGCTAGTTTCTGGCCCAGGGTTGCTTCGGGCTGCGTATGCCAACAAGGGACAGGTTGCCGAGCCTAGGCCGTAGGACCTAAACCCTAAACCCTATACCCTAAACCCCAACGTAGGACCACTTGAAATGCGAGTGAAAAGGGGCCTCGGTCGCCCTGACCACTACCCAGGGCCCTTAGAACTGATTTCAAGACCGGCTCCCAGCCTAACGGGAGTTTAGTAGGGGTTCAGGGTTTTTTTAGGGTTTAGGGTTTAGGGTTTAGGGTTTAGGGGGGTTTTTACGGTCCCAGCTGATGCTCAGGGCCTGGGTTCAAAAAGGGATTAGGGTTGCAATTGATTTCCCAGCGTCCACATCGGGAGTGGCTTGTTTGGACAGCGTGTTCATGCGGCGCTTCGGGTAGAATCCATAG
Organism: Symbiodinium natans; assembly: GCA_905221605.1. Classification (NCBI taxonomy): domain Eukaryota; class Dinophyceae; order Suessiales; family Symbiodiniaceae; genus Symbiodinium; species Symbiodinium natans. The sequence goes on from CAJNDS010002544.1 coordinate 45,167, forward strand.
TATAGGGGTCGGAATAGTTACTAAAAGTTATGACCTTGTGGTCCCTTTATACGCATACTATAATAAGACCCCCCCTAAAAAAACCCTATTCTAATCGTTGAGGCCGATATATCTGACCAAACCCTAAACCCAGCTTACTTATGTTCCCTCATCCAAAGAGGGACCATCCTTGAACCCTAAACCCCAAACCCTGCCCTGCGCGAGTGCGAGAGGCGAAGCCCTAAACCCTAAACCCTAAACCCTAAACCCTAAACCCTAAACCCTTATTAATCTGGAGAACTGCCAGTTCCACCTGGGGGCTGCTTCCGCCACTTCTCCTTGGCCCGCGACCCTGTGACGGCCGCGTGGCGCATGCCCTCACGGACCGCTACGCCGCAGGGCCAGCAAAGTTTAAAGTTTGTTTAGGGTTTAGGGTTTAGGGTTTCGGGTTTAGGGTTTAGGGTTTAGGGTTTAGGGTTTAGGGTGTGTTTTGGATGTTTTGGGTGTTTTGGGTCTGGGACTCGGGTTCAGGAGGGTGTGAGACTCATCCAGCTACAAGGGGGTCATTGTTTTGTCTGAGAGGCAGGCAGGTTTTCCTTCAGACCCAGTTCTAGACCCGAAACCAAGCAACCCCTAAACTAGTGCCTACACAGACCCACGAACCTTGTGTGTCTTGTGCGAGAGTGAGCAACTAAACCCGAAATCGAGCGTCACAGTCCTTGGGATCCCGAGCCCGTGATCCCCCTCCAAAGACGAAACCGTCCCAACATAGCTCCGAGTTCTGCTGTAACTATGGTCCCGGACCTTCCTTAGAGGGTTGTGAAGTCTGGTTCCTCAGTTCGTATAGGGAATGTGAGGGTTCCAAAATGAAAGGCCCCTAGGGCGCATGGAACTACCCTGTCAAAGATATAGATTGCATGTCCCTGTGCGCAGCAATTTAGCCAGCAGGTGGTGGCCTACCAGCAGGCGGGGAGGATTCTGTTGCCTTGATTGCTACTGCTGTTATTCTTGTGTATATTTGCCACTATTATTTTAAAGCAATCTTGGCCATTATCGTTACCATGTCCTTGTGGTCGTTAGCTGCCAAGCTTGCTATCGGTCTTATTGTTGGCTCGTGGCTCTTCATCGGGGGATGAGGGAACAAGGAGCCGAGGGTTCGTTCACGAGACCCGGTAGGGCCACCTGATTCCCGAATTTTCTGCTAAGAACCGGCCGCCATAAACCCCCTAAACCCCCTAACCTCCTATCCTAAGCTTCCTTAAAACCCCCTAAGCTCCCCTACAACCCCTTAACCCCCTAAACCCCCTAACCTCCTAACTGCCAAGCCGTGTTGGAAACGATGGGTTTCCAGTGGGGGCCGCCGGACACCTCTTAGGGACCCCTGAGCCCTGAACCCTAAGCGCTGAACAGCACCGCGTAGGTTTCTCAAGCGTCCTGAGCATGCCATATACCCTGCAAAGTGGACTACAATTTCAGCTAGGCGGGAGGCAAGATAAGAAACAGCCCCAAGCCCTGAACCCTGAACCCGAAACCCTGGACCCTAAACCCTAAACGGGCTCTTAAGGTTGGGTTGGTGGTGGCGCTGGCTTCAGTCCATGTCCTTATAAGGGGGTCAAGAGGGGTTCTAGGGTTCTTTGGGGTTTAGAGCTTAGGGTTTAGGGTTTAGGGTTAGGGTTTAGGGTTTAGGGTTTAGGGTTTAGGGTTTAGGGTTTAGGGTTTAGGGTTTAGGGTTTAGGGTTTAGGGTTTAGTTTTTAGGGTTTAGGGTTTAGGGTTTAGGGTTTAGGGTTTAGGGTTTAGGGTTTAGGGTTTAGGGTTTAGGGTTTAGGGTTTAGGGTTTAGGGTTCTTTCCAAGTTGGTGCTTCCGCAAGCTTCCCCCCGTGCGCTGTGCACAGGGCTCAGACCCTGCCTCCGAAGAGCCATATGTGGAGCACAGCTCCCTGGCAGACTCCGATCTGGAGTCGTTTAGGGTTTAGGGCTTAGGGTTCAGGGTGTAGGCCAGTTTAGGGTTTAGGGTTTAGGGTTGAGGGTTGAGGGTTTAGGGTTTAGGGTTGAGGGTTTAGGGTTTAGGGTTTAGGGTTGAGGGTTTAGGGTTTAGGGTTTAGGGTTGAGGGTTTGGGGTTTAGGGTTCAGGGTTTAGGGTTTAGGGTTTAGGGTTGAGGGTTTAGGGTTTAGGGTTTAGGGTTGAGGGTTTAGGGTTTAGGGTTCAGGGTTTAGGGTTTAAGGTTTAGGGTTCAGGGTTCAGGGTTTAGGGTTTAGGGTTTAGGGTTTAGGGCACAACTTCCGTTCAAGGGCATGGCAGTCGAGGCTTCTCTCTCACGGCTTTCTGGTAAATCCTTCTGCTTCGGTCAAGCCCCACGTGGCCCAACCCTAAAGCCCTAAAACCCTAGACCCTGAAGCCCTAAAGCCCTAAAGCCCTAAAATCCTGAAACCGAAAACCCGAAAGCCCTAAAACCCTAAACCCTAGAACCCCACAACCCTAAAACCCTGAACCCTAAGCCCCAGGTCTCTTCCGACTCTCGCAACCCTGAAACCCTTTCACCTACAATCCTGAAACCCTAGACCTCCTGGTCCCCAGGTCTCTTCCGAATCTCGCGGGATCAGCTGAGCCGAAGATCGGAGACGAGTGCCCGCGACTTCCGCGACCATAAGCCAGGCAGCCTGAGCGAGCCTCTCGTCAGAAAGGCCTCCTGCCCAGAGAGCCCAATACCCCCTTAATATAGGGGAATCCTGAATGTGACGACTTAAGGTAATATTCCTTGCTACAGCATCCATGACCACCCTTGCGGTCTGCCTGCCATTTCCATGGGCGATCACGGGTGGAGTCTGGGCTGGGGTCAGGGTTTGCATATATTCAGGGTTTTTCGGGGTTTAGGGTTTAGTGTTTAGGGTTTAGTAAAAAGGGTTTAGGGTGTTCTCCGACCCACTTGTGCAAGTTGCTGTCGCAGGTAGGTGGCTCTGATGTTGACCGCCGGCTCAGCACGGGTTTTAACAGCAGAGTCGACTAGCGGTTTCTGGTAAGCGGCTGCTACAAGGGTTTAGGGTTTAGGGTTTCGGGTTTAGAGTTTGGGGTTTAGGGTTTGGGGATTAGGGAGGTTACTTACTGGAAAAAGGTCTAGGCCACCTCGTTTCCGGCGCGATGGCAGCTGATGATGCCCTGCTTGCCGAGATTGAGTCAACCAAACAGCAGATCCAGGCGGCAGAGGCGAGAAACCAGGAGCTTTGCGTCTTGGGAGCCCAGTGGTACCCTTTACTTTTTTTTTTGTCTTGCTTTTGGTTTCATGGTTTCCCTTGTAAGATACCCAACCTCAAAAAAAGGGGGGTGCCCTAATTTTCTAAGATGGTTTTTTGGGCTACCAAGGTGTCGAAACCAAAGAGGCCGAAAGGCGACAGAGGCTGCGGCGGGAGCTGGATGTCCAGAGGACCATCTTGGTCAACAGGCAGAGGATGAATGCGCTGGAGTCTCTCTACTGCAACGAAGTTGAAAGGGACGAGGATGGGCCTCACTGCGTTTCGGGGCCGCGAAGCCAAGCTCTGATATGTTGCAAGGACCACCCGCAGGAAGCAAGTGGCGGAGAACGTACAAACTGCGCCCACAAGGTTGCGAAGGGTGAGTACACGTGGCAAATCGCCCGCTTTTCCTGGTCTCGCCTGAGGCTAAAGCAGGCTGGGCTGTTTTGCGTCGTGTCCAAGCTGTTTAAGGTTGGGGGCTACGAGTTTCAGTTTGTCTACCAGCCGGACGGCGGCACTGTGAATTGCACGCTGTCGCAGCATGGCTCCTTGGCCATCATCTTTTGGGGTTCGGACCCCATTGTGCTTCGGTACCGGGTCTACGTCAAGGCACCGAATGGGGAGTATGTGCAGTGGGGCGAAACATGTGAAGAACTCCACGATACTGACGACGGACCTCCCACTGCCTATGGCCCAGACGTGCACGAGGCCGGCCGCCCGCACGTTCCGACGGGCATCTTCGGTCTATCACACCAAGAGCTGCTAAATTCACAGTGGGTGGAGAACGATACTCTGACTGTGAAGTTTGTGCTCGAAGTCCATCCCGTGGGAACCTTCGATACCCAACCCCTAGGCCCAAGTGTCGAGATCCCAGGGCCCACCATGCATCAGGATGCGCAAGCCTTGTGGGAGAAAGGCACATGCAGTGACGTGCAGTTCGTGGTGCAAGGTGCGGTGCTCAATGCGCACTCCCAGGTCCTTTGCGCGCGCTCCGAGGTCTTTGAGAAGCAGCTGACCGCGGGCATGCAAGAGTCTGCCTCAAGGGTGATTACGATTCAGGATTGCGATCCAGACACTTTCAAGCGCTTCTTGCAGTTCTTGTACACCGATAGCTTCAACAGGGTCGAGGACAGAAAGTAATTAGGTTTGAACATAAGTTCATTTTTCAAATTTCCCATAAATCCCTTATATAGTCCTTATAAAGCCATGAAGAAACAATCAAGTTTTACAGCCTCCCCCCCCCCCCCCCAAAAAAAAAAAAAAAAATCTAACCCAGAGGAGTCGATCGCAAACGCTGCGAAGAATGGCAGCTCGCGGCTGTCACAAACACAAGCGCTCCTGGCGGTAAGCCACAAGTACCTGGGCGAGTCTTGCATCACATCTTGGGATGTTGCCAACTTATACTAACAGTCCTTGATAGGGATTATAATAGGGAGGACTATAATCCCTATTAAGGGACTGTTAGTATAAGGGGGAACATCCCAAATCGCATCTTCCATACTTCTTTCTTGCGTAGCACCTGGTCGGTGAGTAGGACATGGTGACACGACGAATGCTGAAGCCTTCGCCTCTCAAGCCGTGCGCGTCTCAAGCCCGTCAGATTCGGGCACTCCGCCCTGGAGGAATTGAGGGTTTAGGGTCACTCTACGCGTTCATACTGCAAACCATTCGCATTCGCATTGGTACTGATGCTTTCAGTTTGGATATGTCTCCCCGAGCACGAGTCTTGGAGAGAAGTGCGACCTCAGTCCATGCTTCAAAAAGGGTCACTCCGCCCTGGAGAAAACCCCCCCGCCCCCCCGGGCCTGGCACAGGCTCGCAGCTTGGCGGGCTGTATTTTGCAATAGTATTGCCTCAGGGTCCCTATATATAGTTATACTCTTGTAACCCCCAAAACCCTATTTAAGTACTATATGGCCCCTGCATTTACAGCGCGCGTTGGCGCATCAAAGTCTTCCGGTTTTGGATAACACCAGAGACGGTCGACGCATGTGCGCGTGAAGCTTGAACAACTTGAACACATGTGCCGTTCCTGTGTTGTTCACGTGAAGGACGCCGACGCAGTCTCATTGCCTATGCTATTGCTGGTCCTATGCTGTGTGTTATGCACTGGAAGATCTTATGGCGAGTTCTCAAGATTATGGAGCCTTGTTGGGTTCCCTAAATCAGGGCGCCGCCTTGGAATAGTAACCTAAAAGAGGGCCATAATTTTGAGAGCTGACCATAGAGGCTAAGAGAACGACCCAGGTACGAAGTGACACGCCTCCAGCGGTGGTGTGAGATGCGGCTCACAGAGCAGCTTTCCACACCCGACGTGTGCAACATCCTCTCCCAGGCGCACGAGGGACGAAAGTGAGGGACCTTTCTTCGGGGACCTTAGGGGTTCTTTGGGGGTTATCTGGGGGCTACTTAGGGTATATAGGGGCTATAAAAGGTATATATAAGGGTTATATAGGGGAATAAGATGAAAGGGTCCCTGCTACGACTTATCCCCTTAAGGCACACCTGCTCCAAGCGGCGCAGCTGGAAAGGGCCTGCCTGGGCTACATCAAAGATCACCTGGTTGAGGTGCTCAAGTCCTCGGCTTATGCCGAGCTCGTCAAATCATGGCCTCAGATCGGCTTGAAGGTCAGCCTCTTCTCCGCCGGCATCTCCGAAGCAGAGGCCTGTGCCGCCATGGAAGGATTCCGGGCCGAGAGGGGCAAGCGCAAGCGCACGGAGGGCGAGTGAGCGTGGCAGAGCGCGGCCGTGCACGCCGATCTGTGAGCTGGTCTGGTGATGTCCTCCAGCTTGTGCCGCAAATTCAGGGACGCAGAGATTAATTAGGCGCGGCTGGCGCTCGCGTTGAGAAAATGGTGCCCTTGGCAGTCAGATCCTTGCGGAGCAGCTCAGGAGTTCAGGGCTTTGGGATTCTTCAGCCCCAACCCTAAAGGCCCAGCTTCAGAGTTGGGCACGTTTGTAAGAAGAAGTGCACGGGCTCGTTGAGCATTGCCCGACCTTCAAGCAGCAGCCGAAGCTCTGCAGACTCTACCTCTCCAACCCAAGTCCTCACCCCCAAGCCCCAAAACGAAGCAACAAAAAGCAGGTCTGTCTCAGGCACCGAGAAGCTACATCTTGGAGGGTTTAGGGTTTAGGGTTTGGGGTTTAGGGTTTAGGGTTTAGGGTGCCCCTATTCTGAGGCTCGACTTCCTGCTGGATGAGGCCACCGCGGACGCGACCTTCCTCATTGACGACACGCAGCACGGCTGTTCAAGACAGGGCTACAAAGAAGGAACGCCAGGCAGCAAGACGGGCAATGCATCCATACGAGCTTGAGAATCTGCGTGAAGTTGAAGAACGAAGTCGTGTTTTTTTTTTTTTTTTCTGTCGGTCAGTGGGGTCATTGTGCACGGGTTGAGACGGAGGCTCCTTGTAAAGAGTTCGGGCTCGCTAGTTGGCTGGGACCCTAGAATGCAGGTCTTCCAGTGATCGTCTTGTGGGCGCTACTGTGTGCTTCGGATCTGCGCCGGTTTACCACGCACCCAAGGCTGCGCAAGCAGCCGAAAGGTTTGTTCAAATTACCCTAAACCCTAAACCCTAAACCCTAAACCCTAAACCCTAGACCCTAAACCCTAAACCCTAAGTTCTGGACCTCATTTTGGGCACTCGAAGTGTAGCTCATGCAAGCGCACGCGGGCGAAGCCTCCGAGGTCGCACTTGTGTATCAAGTGACAGTCACCAACATTTACTATTCTGTATGCTTAAGCACCCTCCAAAAAATGTGAGATAATAATCCCTAGAGCAAGACCCTAGAGGATGGCACGGCAGAGAGAGAGATAGAGAGATAGTCCCTAGAGTACCCTTTTAAGGAACCGGATTTTTTTTTTTTTTTTTGGGGGGGGGGGGGGGTTCTGACGCAAATTGTAGTTTAGGGTCTCGGAGTCTCGTGCTTGTCCATAGAGGCGAAGCATCTCCCCCACCTACGTGCCATTCGTGTGTGCCAGACGGTCCATACTGTAGCCCCACAGGTTTGAACATGAGCCGCGGGCAGCTAGCACCATCCCAATCAGCAAGTTTCAGGTTTGAGGTTGCAACCAGCGGGCTTTTCTGGGCAGACTCGGAGACCTTGTGACATTGAAAGAGGATCACCTTAAGAACTCCCAGGGTGCTTCTCTTGTATAGCCGCCGGGCAACATGGTTTTTCAGTCCAATCCATGGTGCGAAACCGCTGGGCCCTACTTAGGAGGCTCCCAGTTCACCGTGCGGTGCTGCGGCGCTTTGCGCCGGCTCTGGCGCAGGTTGTTGCCGAGAAGCCGGTCGTTGCGTTGAAACGCTGCTGCAGCCGACGGGGTCTCGGGGAGGTGGGTTTCCAACGGAAGGTAGCCTAAACCCTAAACCCTAAACCCTATACCCTAAACCCTAAACCCTAAACCCTAATTAAACCCTAAACCCTAATTAAACCCTAAACCCTAATTAAACCCTAAACCCTAATTAAACCCTAAAACCTAAACCCTAAACCCTAAACCCTAAACCCTAAACCCTAAACCCTAAACCCTAAACCCTAAACCCTAAACCTAGCTTTGCCAGAAGTTGTTTGTGGCATGGCACCATGATGCAGCCAGATCGGGGTCCCACTCGCTGGCTTCGAATGTGACCAGAAGATTATTTGTTGAATGAGTTAATGCCATAGTAGCCAGGTAGAATGTATTCATCGTCGTCAACTTACTGTTTGCTTACATGAATACTCCTGAAAATTAGTGAACCAGCAGGACCAGAGCCCTTGAGCCTAAATACCCCAAACCCTAAACTTAACCCTTAACCCTAGACCCTAAACCCCTTATAGACATGCAGGAGCCTAGAGCCACTCTGTGCCAGGAAGCTCTTTCCCTCCTAAACTCCTACTTGGAGGTTCATGGGTAGTACTGGGTTTAGGGTGTAGGGTTTAGGGTTTCGGGCTACGTGGAGGTTCATGGGTAGTTGTAGGGTTTCTAAGTAGTAGCTAGACATGCAACCCTGTTTAGGGTACTGAAAGCCCTACAGCCCCCCCATCTTTTGGCTAAGGAACGGCAAGGGCGTGACAATTCCGGCGGTGTACCGCGGCTTGAGGCAGAGAAGGCCGTTCAGCAGATGCCTTTTCTACACCATGTTTACAGAAGCACTCCCCCACCCCCACCCCCTGGATTGCCGGCGCTGGACGCTTCTCGTCGACAGAAGGCAGCCGTCTACGACCAGTGAGCTCAAAGCCTGAAGCTTTGCTGGCATGCCTGAAAAATGGCTCAACACGACGCTTCGAAAGCTCCCAACAACGACGTACCACATACATCAATATCTAGTTGGTTATACATGTACACTTCTATATGCATAGTGATTCCTTTAAACGTGAGCACAAGGCACGCCCCTTTTGGCTGACTGTGTGCCGATGATGCTGAAAGTCAACAGTTTTGGTTTGCATTTGTGCAGAAAGCTGGGTTAGGAGTTCTAGACATGCCAAATGTTGCACCTTGAGGCGCAGTGACATGAGAAAACAGCTCTGAATGCCCGCATCTTGAACCCTTTTCTCTCGTTTTTGTTAAGCATGAATGTCAGAACCTTGAGCCCGTCCTGAAAACCGTGCATCCGAGGCAGCAGATGCTTCAGCACGCACCTAGGCGCTGTTGAGCCCTGTGAGATGTATGTTCAGAAGCCTGGAACCCACATTGAGGCTGTTTCAACAAAGGCTTGAACATGCAAGGCACCTACTAGGGCAGGTTGCGCATAGGGTCTAGGGTTTAGGGTTTAGGGTTTAGGGTTTCGGGTTAAGGGCACATCTAACAACGTAGCGCAACAGCCCTTGCAAGACGAACCGAGGTTTACTCCCGGTACATGGAGCCAGTGAGCCCCGCAGAGGCATTGGGCTGGGGATGGTGCGCTTCGTTCATGTTTCCTTCCGTCCATACACAGAACCCCTAAACCCTAAACCCTAAACTCTAAACCCTAAACCCTAAACCCCTAAACCCTAAACCCCTAAACCCTAATAGTCAGTTTGGGATGTAACCAGGCTTATCACGACCTTCTCCGACAAACTTGGTCCAACGTTGTGTTGGGGCTCATGGTCCTGGCTCTTGGATAAGAATCTAAGTTTATTCAAGAATACATGCATTTAGACACATTAGAATATAAATATAAACTAAATACATGAATAAATAAATAAATAAACAAATCAATATACATGTATAATATACCCCCTAAACCCTAGACCCTCTGGATGCAACATCACATATATATACACACATGTATATATATATATATAATACATACACACACAGATATATATATATATATATATTTATTTATTTATAAATATCAGTATCAATATCAATATATATATAGATATATAGATATGTATATATATATATATATATCATACGTCATATGTAGTACAATCTAACATATAGAAGCAGCCTGTCGAGGTTTGAATGAAGGGATCCGGCTTGCGGCTGTGCATGTGCCAGGCGGAGATGCTGCTGAAATTGGCGCATCACTTCCAACTGACGCCGCTGGTGCAGCTCTGCCAAGAGAACATCGCCACTTGCCTGTGCCCTAGGGTTGAGGTTTAGGGTTTAGGGTTTAGGGTTTAGGGTTTGGGGTTTGGGGTTTAGGGTTTAGGGCCCGAATCATGGATTCGCAAGGCTTTCAGTCGTAGCCACGAGTGCTAGGGTCTGAGAGTGTTGCTGAGACTTTCCGGCCAGGACATCATAGCCCCGATGCAAACAAAAGCGTTTAGGGTTTGGGGTTTAGGGGGGGCATGCAAGGTATCCCGCCCCCTATCCCGCCCCCCTTTCCCCCCCTCCCCCCTTACCCCCCTCCCCCCTTACGCCACCCCCCTCCCCCCAAACCCCCCCCCCCCCACCCCACCCCCTCGGGCTGAGTTTGCAGAAGATGGCCTCGGAACTGAAGTCTGTTGGACAGCCTGAGTGAAAGACCCCGCAACCCCTTCTGAACATGTAACTTTATTTATGTGTTATGTGACATAGAACGCGAGATGCATAGAGGATGCTTCAATTTTGAGCAATCAAGTCCAGCGTCGTTAGCTTGGTGACCAGGTTATCGACTCGAGCAATGTGCGCGAGCTGCTGGACTACGCCTCCCGGGTGACACCACCATTGGAGACGCTGAACCAGACACTTGGAATGTACGAACTGTAGTTGCCCTAAACCCTAAACCCTAAACCCCGAACCCTCAACCCAAAACCGTATCATTTGTGGCTTCTCGGCCTGTCTCGCACCAACAAAGGGTTTCAATCTCAGCCGGGATCAAGGTCATGACATGGCTGCATTTGAGCTTAATCTGTGCACGCCATCGCGACCATGTGCATGTCCAAGTAGGCGGTGGTCGATCCTGGATGTAGTCAATGCCGGAGCAATGTAAGTTTCAAGTTTAGGGTTCGGGGTCTGCGCATCTCAGCCTTACGCAGCCGTTGCCCACAGTTGGAGTCAAAACCTCAAACTCCAGTGCATGCTGCGAAAGGAAGTGCTACGAGTTCTGGACTTCCCACCCTGAGCATCTGAGCTTCATGAAGAGCCCGGTGAGGGACCGACGCTGGGATTCAACAGACGGGTTGGGGAGTCCAGCTTCAGAAGGTTCGTGACGCGTAATGTAGGGGTCGGAATAATTACTAACAATATCCCCTTATGGTCCCTTTATAATTATACTATAGTTGCCCCCAAAAACCCTTTTCTAATTATTAAGGCCCCTTTTTTTATAGCTCAGATTGAGGCTCATACCGAGAGCCAAGCTCGCATTGCTAGGAGGCAAAGGCAGCGGCGTGAGAGGTTCACCGTGGGTAGATGAAAAAAGTTCTTGCCTCTCACCTCGAAACCCTAAACCCTAAACTTCCCTAAGCCCTATCACTTCAGCTGCTTGCGTGGAACAAGTTGCTTCAAGCGATGGCGAAGTTTGTCCTTCCGAGCCCTAAGCTCGCTGTTAAAGCCCAAAAACACCTAAATGGGGGCTTCCAAAAATTAGAGGTACCCTTTTTGGGGGTCCTTACTATAAGGGGATCGTATTACTTGGGGTCTACAACAGGGTCCCCCATCTGGTCGGCTGGTCTGGCAGGTGGCAAAACCTTTGCAAGTATGCCAGCCCGTTGGGGGAAGCCCCCCTAAACCCTAAACCCTAAACCCTAAACCCTAAACCCTAAACCCTAAACCCTAAACCCTAAACCCTAAACCCACTCCCCGAGAAGGCCTGCCTTCCAGCTTGCCGTCCGTTGGCTCACCGGAGCTTCGCGCGGCGACGGAGGCTGAGGCCAGTGGTGGCCTCACCGCGACCTTTCGGTTTTAGGGTTGAGGGTAAGAGGTAAAGAGGCCTGGATGTAAAAGGGTAAGAGGTAAGAGTTGGGCGTTTCTGCTCAGAGTTCCTGAAATTCTAAGCAAAGCAACCCTAGATGGCCTAAAACCCCAGGCCCTAATCCGTATAGGACACCCCGACGGATTGCGTTGAAGCCTTGCCTGCCGCTCGCGAGAGCTGCAACGCTCATCGGATGATGGATGCAGCTTCAGCCTTTCGGAGCCGGCTGCGGAAGCTGCCGGACACCAGTTTCAGGATCTGCAACTTCAAAACCTGGTATTTCGCAGGTTTTGGCGTATCCGGTGGAGCACGGGTGTGATTGTATCTGGTTTCCAAGACTTGTGGTTGGGTTCGGGTTCCACTTCCTCTGCCTATAAACCTCCGCTTGGAGGGCTCTGAACTCCTGCCTAAGACTTACTGGCTTAGCTTGAAATGCGCCCCTTGCTCGTGCCAGTTGCTTCATGGCAGGGGCTCGCATCACAAAGACCCTAACCGAACCCCTAAACCCTAACCCCTAAACCCCTAAACCCCTAAACCCCTAAACCCCTAAACCCCTAAACCCTGAAAAAGCTGAAGACCCCTTGCCCCCTAAACTTCGGCTTCAGGGTGCCAGCGCCATTTGGCCGTGCCTTTTGGCTTGCGCTCTCTCTCTCTCTCTCTCGCTCAGTCTCTCTCCCTCTCTCTCTTGCCACCGACTCAGAGCAGGTGAGATCCACACAGCAGCCCGGATGCACTGGGGTCGCTGCTTTCCGGGTACGGCAGGGTTTTCGGCATCTTCGACCTAAGCCCTGAAAGCGGCAGTCTTAACGTGGACGTCTCGAAGCCGTCCAGCTTTTGTTTATCCGAGAGACGAGACAACACCCCTGAGTCACGAAGGCACATGCGATTGAGAAAGCCGTCAGCCAGTTTTTGATCGAAGCACTCGCTGCTTCCCACTAAAGGCCCTAAATTTGATTCCCCGGAGTTGGCTTAGCAGCTGAGTAGGTAACCTTTAACCTTTTGGGATTTATATGATCCTACTATAATTCAAAAGGTTAACCTTTTTGGGGCTAGGATACTCAGCCCCTCAGTTTGTGCACCAGTGGGCTGTTCAGGGTTCTCAACCCTGGCGTTGTGCTGAAGGAGCCGGCAGCACTTGCACGAGCATCTGCAGGCCACGGGTTCATGTTCCGCTAAGCCCCCTATATCCCCCCTTAGGGTTTAGGGTTTAGGGTTCAGGGTTTGGGAATACAAAGCCCAAGAGGATATGAAAGACATTGTTTTTTTTGTCAATGTTCTAAAGGGGGTTTTAGACCCTACAAACCTTAAATCCAACAGCGAAGGCTAATCCCTTGCCTGCTTCGTGCGAGCCCAAAAGTTTACGGTTGAGGGCTGAACCCCAAAACTGTAGGGTTTAGGGTTTAGGGTTTAGGGTTCAGGTACCACAGGCTCCTAAGAACCTGACCCGACGTCCACGGCACCCCCACGAAACACAGGTTTTTGGTCTCTTTGGTGAAGCCTGAGGAGTTCAGAGATAAGGGTTGAGTTTGTACCCTAAACCCTAAGCCCTAAGCCCTAAGCCCTAAACCCTAAACCCTAAACCCTTGTTTTCGGGCGGAGGGGGTTTAGAGGTTTTTGGTAGGCTAGAAGGGCATCGGCGAAGTGGGGGCTTCGAAGAGACCCGGACCCTAAACCCTACGGAGTTTCTTCCTGATAAGGGAAATATAGGGATTATTATTACTTTTTATGTTTTTGGGGATTCTTAAGCAAATAGTGGTTATGGGTAGCTATAAGCAAGGCTCACAAGTATGGCAACTATACTTGTAACCCTATTTGGGGTACGTAGAACCCTACTTTCCCAGATCTTCCAAAACCCCTTAATGAAGAAGATTTCCCTAACTCATAGTAGGCATCATGATTTTGAATTCGGGCATACTCCTTCATTACGGGGTTTTGGAAGATCTGGGTCTAAGTGCCCCAGAAGCTCCATGTACACCCATACGCCACGCCCAGAATCCGCGAAAAGGGTTTAGGGTTTAGGGTTTAGGGTTTCGAGCAAGTGCAGAGGCGCAGCTCCAGCAGCTGACCCAGCCGCAGACCTACACGCCCGCCTCCATCCCAGGAGGGGGGAGGGGGAGGTTTAGGGTTTAGGGTTTAGGGTCTAGGGTTTAGGGTTGAGGGGTTGGGGGTTCCCCCCCAAGAACCCTCGCACCCCAAAACCACAGAGCCTTGAAATCCTGGAGCCGCAAAGGAAACGCCGACCGGATCTTCAACCCTAGGACGAGATTGTGGAATAAGATCTCTTGAGTTGTGGAGTCCTTTCTTATATGGACATCCCCGTCCACGCAGTCCCAGCTCCCAAAGAGTCAGGGCGACCTCTCAAAAAGAAATGCCTGGACTCTTCATGGTTCCTTGTTCTGGGTACGTAGGTTCTGAAAATTATAGACCAAAGGTCCACACCCAGAAGAAGGAGCAGTAAATGAAACAAAGGAAGTACAGTTTAAACACTTATCTGACCACCCTCATAATATATACATACCAGTTAAGGAATGAAGTAGTTCTGAAATCAGGACGCTCCGTGCCGGAGCCGGCGGCTGGGTTCGCGACGTACGGTGCCAGGGGGGATCAGGGGCTGTAGGAGTTCGGTAAGCCCTAAAACCTTAGACCCACACCCTAAACCGGAAGCCCTAACCCCTAGCACTCTGAATGGGCATAGCTCACTCTAACTGTGCTCACTTTCCAGGCAGCCTGAATGTATGGCTCTGCATCAGTCTGAAAATGAAAAGTAAGAAGGCTTGGGTGTAAAATAGAGAGATCAGCACCGTTCTTGGACTTGGGCTCTCGTGCCGAAAGAGGACAAGTCTTATTTCGGTCTATTAGGATCATTGAGGCTGTCGTTTCCGGTCGCGGTATATATATATATATATTTATTTATTTATTTATTTATTTATTTATTATTCATTTTTACATGCGATGTGGAAAGAACGCGGCCATGCCGCATACACAGGCAGACTCAGCCGAACAAAGGCGAAGAGCTTGCGTTGACGCTCCGAGTCGCTGTTCTGTTCCCAATCCTAAGCCCTTTATAAACCCTAAACTCTATAAACACTAAACTCTATAAGCCCAAAACTCCAGAAACCCTAAACCCTATAAGCCCTAAGCACCCGAAGCAAGTTTCCTCCGGAGGTGTTCCGCAGCCGGCAGTCGTGTCGCACACGCGGCCTCCAACAGTCATCCAGCCCACCCAGGTTCATGGTCAGGGTCTAGGGTTTAGGGTTTAGGGGTTTAGGGTTTAGGGTTTAGGGTTAAGTGTTAAGTGTTGCATTGACGTTTCGGGTTCGGGTTGGGGGCCAGTTGGCTTGTTCATTAAGGTTTAGGGTTAATGGATTCGGGCGTCTTGACGGGGCTGCCAAAATGCGGATGTCGAACAAATGTGCTCACAACCCTAAACCCTAAACCCTAAACCCGAAACCCGAAACCCGAAACCCTAAACCCTTCCCACAGAGCCCTAAAGCCAGAGCCGGGCCCGGCGAGATCTAAACCCTAAACCCTAAACCCTAAACCCTAAACCCTAAACCCTGAACCACAGGCAATGTCCTTGCAACTGCCACCGTCTTCGCGGCCGCCGCTGCAGCTTGGGCTGGGGCAGTGGGCTTCTGGCTTTTTTGGAGTTGTCCGAAGGTAGGGCCCGCCGCCTTTAGGGTTTAGGGTTTAGGGTTTAGGGTCAAGGCTTCAGGGTTTACAAGGGCTGAGGGGAAGACTTGCTTAGCCACGGTGTTCTGCTGCAAGTCCAGAGCGCGGGTTCCGCTCCGCTCACTGCAACAGCTCTCCTGGGTTCAAGACGGTTCCGGAACCCCGTCATCCCTAAACCCTAAACCCTAAACCCTAAACCCTAAACCCTAAACCCTAAACCCTAAGAGCTGTGAAGGATTAGTCCCGCGGGCCTCACACCCCCGAGGACCTGCCAGGTTGGCCCCCAAAAAACGCCCTCTGAGACATGTTCCTGAAGACGGTCCTCTTGCACCCAAGAAGGGAAAATATGAAATATCCCGAGGGCCTACCCTAAAGATCTGCCGAGTAGTCCATCCGCGTTTTGAGATGCCGTGCTCGGCAGCGGTCGGCATCGACAGGTCTGCGCAAATGGACGGGTTCCTGGCCCTCACCTTATCCCCTATCTTCCCCTCCCCTAATTATCCCTTACCTTTTTCTTTTGTTTGAGTCTTTATGCCAGGAAGCGCAGGCTGCGATCCTGCCACAGATGGGGGCTTCCACAAGGGTTTCGGGTTTTTAGTCTAGCTTATCTGGGTTTCTTTCTGTTAGATCTTCGCGGTTGACCGGCCATCGCAGGCAGCAGGTTCATCCCCAGGGTTTAGGCCGGCGCTCAAGCCCCGCATGGGCGCACACGATCGTGGGTCCTGGAGGTGCTGCAGAAAAGGCGCGTGAGAGCCCTTTCAGATTTCAGATTTCAGTCTTGATTCTACGCAAGAGAGACCGGGTGGAACTGAGACGCTTTGCGCACATCTACATTGACGGCCTCTTGCGAACACCCAAGCCCATTTTTCAACTCCATAGATTTACACTTCTCTGCGAAATCTTCTTCATACACTTTGTCCTGCGCTTCAGTGGCAATGCGGTCGATGGAAGCAAACTGCCTGCAAATTGCGGCATCGCTGTGGTTTTCTTACTTCAGTACCCCAGAAAACTCCGAGGCTGATAGGGGCGTAGACTGGTTGCAGAATGAGATGTGGAGCCGTGCAGCGGAGAGCATGCAGGCCCCATTCATAGCAGATCAATTTCTACGTCTCTGGCGGACTATCCAAGACGCCCTGATATGCTTTCTATTTCCAAGATCCTTGAAGACACACAGACATCAGCAGAAGCTGCATCAGTTGCTTGCGACGGTCCTCACACTGCATGGTGTCTTGCAACTCAGAGCACGCTGCGGTTCAGCTTGGGCTTCTAAGATCCTGCGCGTCTGTGTGGATCCGATTCGCAAGATGTGCATGTGCCCGAGGCCAACAGCTGAAATAGTGACGGCTGGCTTTTTCTTTCTGCGCAGTGCTATTGCTGGGCAAGGCAGTCCAGATGAGGCTGCTGTCTACGTGCTCTTCAACTTTGACACAACGTACATTGGCAAGGCATTATTGGAGCGAACAGGTTCCCGGCCCGGCATCCCCGCCAGGATCATGGAGCATATGTCAGGAGTGCTCCGTAGAAGTGCCCAAACCTCAAGAACTGTTCGAGCAGTTCTGTTTCGACGCAGCCCCATAAATAGCCTGTGCTTCATTGTGGCAAAGCGGGGGATACACGAATGGATCAAAGCATCAGAAACAGTGGCGATCCGAATGCTACGACCTAATGGCAATGAAGGTCAATGCAGCTGCCGCTCGCCTCATGATAGAGGAAAGCGTTTGCGGCCTCCGCCGCGGTTCCGCTGCTCAAACACAGCCTCTATATGGGAAGCTGGCACCTCAGGGCAGCAGGTCATAAAGACTATGACAGCCAAAGCGCGCAGAGGAACTGCCCAACAACCTCCCGCTTGGACAGGTATGAGTTTCAATGAGGCCTATCGGCGCAAGCTTAGATGGCACTTTGCAAAAACTGGCAAGCACGGGCCCCTCAACATTTATTCTCCAAGGAATGGTGGGCTATTAGCGCTTTGGGCCTGCGCAAAGAACAGCAACCTCCATTTGCCGGCATTGTTTCAAGGCCGCCCCAGAGCAGCTGCCATCATACGGCTGGCGCGTTTGGTAAACTGGATCCCGGGCTATGTCAAGAAAGCAAGAGGAAGGGAGCTGATGAACAAGCTTCTCCACCGGTTTGGCCTACCGAGCAACAGAGTTGCAATTTTCAAGTCCCCTTCCCCTGAAGTCCTTGCAGCTGCCCGCTCTGCTGTAAGCCTCTTGGCGACAAAGATGGCCCATCGTCACGGTTCATGCATGTACAAGTGGACAAGAGATCGAGCAAGGTTTGCTTTGTCTGGAGAACCCAAGTTCAGCGACAGACGCAATGCGGTACAAGCCTCCAAGAATATCAAGCTTGCCAATGTCTATGCTGCGGGATGTTTTGAAATTGAAGGCCACCGCAGAGGCATGGATATCAAGCGCCTCCCGGGAAACTGGTCTATAACTGACCACGAAGCACTCCAACGCTGCTCACATTCCATGAAAAAGGATCTTCGCGCATGGTGTCAAGCTATGCACGCAGACAAATTCTCCACGCGGGCATGTGTAAACAAATTCTCGCGGGCAGCGCATCGCAGCCACAAACGGGCAGTTCCTAGAGTTCCAGATGCTGAGGCGGCGTACACCCTGGCCATGACGAGAAAGATGAGCGGGGTTCTGGTGCAAGATGACAAGGACAGACGCCGGACATGGACGATGCCTTCTGCATGCCTGGCGGCCATCTTGGTGACGCTTGTTTTGCTGGACTCCACGCGTTGGGAGGTCACAGGCTTGACGAATGCCCAGCTCAGCACGCTTATCTACGGAGCATCTATGTTTGCTCTGCCGGCATATCTACGCAGGGGGTCTCCAGGGCGTGGCTCTTACGCCCCATATATGTATCCCTTCGTAAAATCCAAGTGCTACGCAGCTGAGGGTGGGCATGTTTGCAAGAAACCAAGGCACAGCTGCCTACGCAAGGTGGTGTCATTCTTCAGAGCTCCGTGGAGGCGATCTTGGCGCTTGGTAGGAAGGGGAATACAGCTCCTCATCATGTCAACAGGGCCAGGCTTCTCGGTTTGGCGTTTGCGAGATATTATTCCTACCTTGCAGAAAGGGTTGCAGGTTTTGCGGGCGCCTGGCAATTTGCGTTGCTGCACGTGTTGCGGGGCAAACAAGCAACCCACAACCATGCTGATAGCGGATGCTGCTCAGATGTACGAACAGATCAACACAGACTTGGTCATATCTGCGTTTGATGCTAGAGCGGCTCGCTTACAAGCTTCCACAGGCCTAACAACGCTGACTGTGCGGAAAACCAAGTTTGTTTATGGGTGGCCCGGAGGCAACCCTCACACGCGGTCCAGCAAGCAAGTGTGTTTTTCCATTGCTCAGCTACGGCGTTTGCTTACCACAGCCTGTCTTCTGAGATACACGTGTCTCGGGGATATAGTAGTGAAGGCGCGAGGCCTGCTAATTGGTGGAATGCTCTCGATGGTCGCAGCCGTGGGCCTCATCAGCCAGGAAGAGTACGAGTTCCTCAATGGCAAGAACAGACTGCAAAGGTTCATCCCGCAGGGATGGACACCAGAGCAGGCGGTTCTGGGTCTCCGCTACGTAGACGATCTATTGCTTCTCTCGCAATGCCTTTGCCACGCATGCCTCAGCAAGCTCATTACAGAGATATATACAGTATCTTTTGAAGTTGCCCCATGCCAGCTCCAGCACACGTGGACTGATATCGTCCTCAGAGTGGATGGTCAGAGCGGACAAATCTCATGGATTCCAAAGAATCCGAACAGAGAATGGATCCTCGGAACCTCTGAAAAAGCAAAGGAAAGATATGCCCCTTTCCTAGGACGATTGCAGGTACGCTTTGGGTTTCTTCGATGTGCCCTGCTAGGCCGGGCAGCCAGATTGCGAGAACTTGAGATCCCTGAGTTTTGCCAAGTGAGTGCCATGCTTGAGGAACTGCAGGAGTTAATCCTGGAAGGCTACCCGCCCTTGTTGCTTAGAGCACTAGTGCACTCCCTGCCGTTAGAGAGCTCAGTTGTCCTGGCCCTACGTAAAGCCGTAAGGTCCTTGTGTAGAGAGCTAAGAGGGTCCTAGGTGCGAGCTTAGTTTTTGGTTGCTGATCTTGGTTTGCGAAATTCTCGTAAGTTTTGGCTACAAGCTCTTGTTCGCATTGCTTAGCTGGGTCTTGCCAAGTCGCAACATGGGACCCTCCGTGAGAGCGCTGCTTGTTCTGGTGCTACTGGCCAGCGCTTACATTGTGCAGGCTGGTAAGAGAGGGCGCGACACTTTCAAAGGTCAAGGGAGTGGCAGAGGCAGCTACAACCGTGGCCGTGGCTATAGTGATCGTGATCGTCCTGAGTACTACTACTACTCCAGGGGTAGTTCTAGTCATGGCCGCCGTCGGCGCTCCAAGTCTGACTCTCGCTCGCCAGACCGACGCCGCTCATCCAAACAGCCTGCAAAAGAGCTCAAGGACTCGCCAGGTTACGCTGAGTATAAGCTTCAAAAGGCCGAAGCGGCTGCTCAGCAGGAAAGACGTTTGCAAGCCCAGGCTTTGGCAGCTTGCTTGGAGGAGCGGGCAGGGGTAGCAGCTGCAGCAGCTCTCGGCATGAACCACGCGCAAGCTGCACATCAATTGGGGGCTCCTCCGCAGGGGATTCCACCAATGCCAGGCCAATGGGTTTGGCAGCATCCAGGCCAGGCCCAGCCGCAAGGGGCCGCTCAACAGCAGCAAGTAGCTCAGGATTGTGGGGCTGATAAGGACTCTCTTATTTCCGTTGCCGTACTTAAGCTTCTTGAAGCTGAGTTGGGACACTTTGTAGATCTGGGTAGCGACCCCTTGCCAGTCTCCGAGCTTGAAACCAAGCTTGCCCAAGCCAAAGGCCAGGGTAAGCTCATGGACAAAATCATTTCTAGGTATGGCGAAAGTGGGCAAGTCACCCCTGCACGCCTAGCAGGAAAGGCGAAGATCATTG
The DNA here is from genome assembly GCA_905221605.1 of Symbiodinium natans. Lineage (NCBI taxonomy): Eukaryota > Dinophyceae > Suessiales > Symbiodiniaceae > Symbiodinium > Symbiodinium natans. Next base: position 65,314 of record CAJNDS010002544.1, read on the forward strand.
CAGGGCTGGCCAAGAAACTGCGCTTCTGAGACTTCACCCCAATGTGCCTTGTTTTTATCGTAGGATTCCTTATAGGGTTCGCTTATGCTCGCTGTTGCCCAGGTAGTTCCATCCCCCTACCCTCGTTTGTAGTGCGCACAGGGGAAGTCTTGCAAGCGTGGTACACCTTACATGTCTCCCATCATGAAATGGCAGCATACTGGGAAACTGTTTCCGGAATACCCATACTAGCTCCAGGCGCTTCGATGGCTCTGCTTTCCTTCTGCAAAGTGTATTGGGGTTCCCTAAGAGCACTGCAAGGCTAAGCGTGGAGCTACGAGCGGAGGGTCTATACAAACGCAGCGAATGAAGTCTGCCTTACCCTTATTCGAGTTTCCTTTCTTTAGCTTGGGTTTTGTTAGCCTTGGTTTTCTTTTTTTCTGTTGCTAAAAAAAAAGGGGGGCGGACGGAAAGATCTGCCGAGTAGTCCATCCGCGTTTTGAGATGCCGTGCTCGGCAGCGGTCGGCATCGACAGGTCTGCGCAAATGGACGGGTTCCTGGCCCTCACCTTATCCCCTATCTTCCCCTCCCCTAATTATCCCTTACCTTTTTCTTTTGTTTGAGTCTTTATGCCAGGAAGCGCAGGCTGCGATCCTGCCACAGATGGGGGCTTCCACAAGGGTTTCGGGTTTTTAGTCTAGCTTATCTGGGTTTCTTTCTGTTAGATCTTCGCGGTTGACCGGCCATCGCAGGCAGCAGGTTCATCCCCAGGGTTTAGGCCGGCGCTCAAGCCCCGCATGGGCGCACACGATCGTGGGTCCTGGAGGTGCTGCAGAAAAGGCGCGTGAGAGCCCTTTCAGATTTCAGATTTCAGTTCAAACCCTAAACCTAAACCCGAAACCCTAAGGCAGAAACTCCGAACCCTTGAACTCCGAGCCCGTGAGGCCCTATCCCTTGACTCCCAAAGTGCGACCGAAGGCCCGCGCAGGCCAACTGGCGCCCGGCGACCGCCCAGCCAGGCCGGGCGAGACCAACAACATGTAGAGTTTAGGGTTTAGGGTGTAGGGTGTGGGGTGTTTTGTGTAGGGTTTAGGGCTTCGGGTTTAGGGTGTAGGGTTTAGGTTTGAAGTTTAGGGTTTAGGGATGGGCTACCCCGAGAGACCTGAAGCAAAAACAGGGTTTAGGGTTGCTCTGGTGGTTTTATCTTCAAAGGGCGAAGGGGGACTTGCATGAGGTAACCACGGGCGTGGCGCGGGACGCCGGGCGCGTAATCGTTTCAACCTTGCAGTGCGAAAGCACTAGCAATTGCTTAAGATGCTGCGTCAGGTGTGATCCCTGGCCCATACGCTGGCGTTGCAGAGCGCTACTACCGCCCTCTGCCATCATAACTTTGTGTTGGGCAGATGCATGTAGGGCTGAGAGCTTCCTACCAAGTAGGGGTAGATCTCGAAATTAGAGTCCCTTCTTGGGTCCCCTAGAAAAAGTATGGCACCTGATAAAATGAAGGAAGAAGCCTTTAATGGGACCCTCCTTTAGATTTTTAGAGAACTACTAAAGGGTCGGAAGAAATGCTAGTAGTATTCCCTTAAGGCACTTTTCTAATAATTGAGGCCCCTAAAACCCAAAGCCCTAAACCCCAAACCCGAGCCCCTCTGTTCCCCAATGAAGAGCTCCCACTGCTTTCTCTTGCACTTTGATCCTTTACACTTTCCCGGCTGGCGGTGGGTCGACCCTAGGTCTTTCTTAGGGTTTAGGGTTTAGTTTAGGGTTAAGGGTTTAGGGTTCAGGGTTTAGGGCTTAGGGTTTTTCATAAGTAAACGGTTTGGGGGGCGGGGGGGGGGGGGGGGGGGAGGTTGGGTTTAGGGTTCAGGGCTTTGTGGCTTGGAGTCGACAGGCTGTTCAGATCAGTTTTTCCCCGACAGTGACAAGTCAGAGAGAAACAAGCGTTCAAGGGTTCAGGGTTTAGGGTTAAGGGTTTAGGGTTCAGCCTCTTCAATAAGTTTGGTGATGCCCGGCGGGAGACCTGCGTGCAAGAAGGGTTCAGAGTTTAGGGTTTAAGGGTTTAGGGACACATCACACAGCACACGTCTCCGCTCAGGCATGATGGACACGGGGATGACTGGCACGCCTGCCAGCGCCAACACCACCGTCTTCCAGCGGACGGTGTCCTAGCGCGCTGAGTCAAAAGAATTAACCTTCAGTTTGAGAGGCTAACGGAGTGCAAGGCGAAATTACGTCGATTCTTGCAACGCAACAATCCCGCTTGTTCATGGTAGGACCAGTTTGCGGCGTAGAGCGAAACATCTTTAAACTGCAAGCCCTGACGCCAGCAGCGTGGCGTCGTGTGCGCTCTTTCGGATGCGCGCATGTGCACACGGCCTGCATCTTTGTGGGGGCCTTTCCATGAGATTGGGGCCGGCTTGTAGCCTGTCTCGTGTCAAGAACCTGGCTGATTCCATCAATCTTGCTTTGCGGTGATGCTCTGGTGCTGTACCCGCAGGTTCAGTTGCGACTGTTCTTATTGTTGTCCTTCGCCGGTTGCAAGCAGGGCTGTTCCGACTACTTCTACGTACTACGTTCTGCTCCATTTCTCTTGCCTTGCCGCTTTCTTCTGGATTTGCCACCCAGATCTTGCAACATCCCTTATTTAAGGAATATGCCCGAATTTATACTACGGATCATCATTATGAAATTGGGCATGTTCCCTCGTTCAGGGGTTTTGGAAGATCTGGGCAGAGCTCCAAGGAAAAGACACCCCTAAAGATCCAAGTAGGGCCCCCATTCTCATTGCACTCTGCCCCTCAGCCCGAAACCTTCAACAAGCTGAAATCCGCAGCGTACCCCAAGAGACAAAGCAAGTGGGGGTGGCAGGCGGGTTTAAGGCTTAGGGGTCTTGGCAGCCAGTCCGGTTTCAACAATTCAACCCTAAACCCTAAACCCTAAACCCTAAACCCTAAACGCTAAACCCTAAACCCTAAACCCTAAACCCAAGAGTGTGCGGGAGGCTCGGAGAGGAAGCCACCCTCGAGGAGGAGATTTGCCTCGCCCTCGGCGACTCTCCCCTCGAGACCACACGTCGAAACCCGCGCTTTCGGAGCTTGTGGGATTACAAGAACCCTAAAGCCCGACTTCAAAAAGGGAGCAGGTTATCGGGGCGCCCGAATGTCAAGTTACTCTTTGCGGCGATGTGGGAAATCAGACCTCAAGAACCCTAAACCCTAAGCCAAAAAACCCTAACCCTAAACCCTACACCCTAAACCCTAAACAGTCCTTTTGGGTCTGAGAGAAAAGCTCCGAGTTCACGACCTGGGTCTACATTGCCTCTATGGATTCAGAGTGTAGCAGGCCCGAAGTTTAGGGTTTAGGGTTTAGGGTTTAGGGTTTAGGGTTTAGCAGAACAGGACTGCCAAAAGGAACAGAGGATGGAACTGGCCATCTACACGCATACAAGAACTCGACTTGATTGCTGTCCCACTCGGCGGACCCAAAACACCGGAGTGTGCGCGAGTGCTGGGCGGGTGGCCAAAAAAATCGGAGCCAAACCCTAAACCCTAAACCCTAAACCCTAAACCCTAAACCCTAAACCCTAAACCCTAAACCCTAAAACCCTAAACCCTAAACCCCGAGGTGCCAGCTATGTGGCGCAGGTCCTGGTTGCCCTGGCGCACTGCCATGCAGTGGGCCCCACTTCTGCAACCATCAGTGGTTTCGCGTTTAGGCCCTCAACCCAAAATCCTTAAAGGGGTTAGGGTAACTCAAGCCTAGTCGAACAAGCAGCGTGGTAGCACTCGAATCCCTACAGAATCCTAAAGGTGAACGGATCAACTTTCAGTCTTTCAGGCCCCCAACAAAACTGGACATGAGCCCTTATGGACACACACTTAAACAAAGCCTGTTAGGTCTTTCATGCAAGGTTTTTGACGAAGCCATGACCTGCAAACGATTGGAAGGAGGGTTTGAGGTTCAGGGGTTTCAGTTTGATGAGGGTGTGTGGTCTAAAATGTCCGATGGTTGAGATATGTTGAGATTGAGGAAAAGCTTCGGACCTCAAGGATTGGGGGTTTAAAGGTTTTTTTTTTTTTTTTTTATCTCCTGGGGTCTAGGGTCCCTCTGATCTCTGGACTTTGCCCAGGTGTTTATCACCATGACCTGCAGCTGAGCAATGTGCTCCTCACCTCGAGGCCACAGGAACACGTGATGAACTTGGGGATGTTCCCCCTTATACGAACAGTCCTTGATAGGGATTATATGCGGGGGTTATTAAGGACTGTTAGGCACGTCCCGGGGGATATTTCAGATGGGGGTAGGGATGCGCGTTGGTCCAGGAGGTGGGGGATGTTTGTCCTTAAACCCTAAACCCTAAACCCTAAACCCTAAACCCTAAGCCCCAAACCCTAAACTGTAGTTTGCACGCCGGCAAGGGCTGCCAACCACCGAGCCCAGCACGTCTTTTGCCCAGTCAGATGCCTGAACGAAGCCCTCAATTTCTTAAACCGTCGAAACTGAGTCAAACACGAACCATTGCAGCTGTTTCTTATTTACGTGAAGCACCCCTAGACCCTGCCCTAGACCCTACAGAAAGCCTTCAGGCCCTAAGCCCCAAAAGCCCGACTCTGCCAGCGCCAAGACAAGCCCCAAACCAGGCGAGCAAAGGTCAACTTACGAGTCTGCGCCGGAGGTTTGCTCAAACCCTAAACCCTAAACCCTAAACCCTAAACCCTAAACCCTAAACCCTAGACCCTAGACCCTAGACCCTAGACCCTAAACCCTAACCTGGGTTAGTCTGGGTTTTGTAGGGCTTCGAGCTTGGTGGCAATCCTGCACCCCCCAGCAGACAGCCCTAAGTTGACCTGTCTCTCGGTCTGCGCCCTTCTTCCCCCCCTCCCCAACCACCCCCACCCTGGCCCAATTTTTCAAACAGAAACAACGAACCTCCGCTGCGAGAGTGGAGAATGATGCTCCTGGATAAAGAAGTTGAGAATGGCCATTCAGGGGGGGAGAGCTCCACCCTTCCTCCCCTAAACCCTAAGCCCTAAACCTTCAACCCTAAGCCCTCAACCCAACCCTCAACCCTAAACCCCAAGCACTAAACACCAAGCCCTACACCCTCAACTCTCTACCCTCTACCCTCAACCCTAAACCCTAAACCCTAAACCCTAAACCCTAAACCGTAAAACCTTAACCCTAGACCCTAGACCCTAGACCCTAGACTCTAAACCCTAAACCCTAAGCAGAAGCCGAAGTGTCCAACACCACGCCAGGGAGCCAGAGGCCCGGGTCCTGCTCAGCGACGTCGGCCTCATCCCGGCTCTGAAAGGCTGGCTCCGAGATGAAGGGGTCCCGGTTTAGGGTTTAGGGTTTAGGGTTTAGGGTCTGTAGCACGCCCTAAACCCCAAACCCTCAAGCCGAAACCCTAAACCCGAAACCCTACACCCTAGGGTTCAGGGGTTCAGGGGGATGTAGGGTCACCCCAAACCCTAAACCCTAAACCCTAAACCCTCAGAGGCATGTTCGGTCCAAGGAAGTATGAGGGTCCATCCCAATTCTTGCTCTTGTGGGCTCCCTTGTCTCTGCTTGTAGCAAGCAAGTTTTGCGACCCTAAACCCTAAACCCTAAACCCATCTGGGGAGTGTGCTCAGACGGGGGGGGTCTTTGGGGATGTAGGGCCGTGTCCAAGTCTTCGAGCTCGGGCGTTCCCCCCCCCCCCCGCCCCCTTTTCCTACAGCCCTGAATAGGGACTATAGTACCCCTTTATTATCATCCCTATGAAGGACCCCTTACTATCATCCCCATTAAGGACTGTTAGCATAAGGGGGAACATCCCAACCTGTACTCCCGTCAGGATCGGGCTTGGAGACCCACCCTGCAGCCGCGAGCTCGGGCGCGGGGCCCCGATTGTCGCAATAGGCTTTGGTAGAAGCTCCGCTCATCCACGTCAGGTAAAAGCCACTCGAAAAAAGGTTGAAACATTGAACCCTCTGAACGCATCCAACTCAGTCTCTCTTGGTACACCATGACCAGAAAGACTTGCTTTTATCCTCAAATTTCCTGTTGATTGAGGCTCAGAAACTTCTCGGCTCAGGGGGCAGTTTGTCGGTCGGGCGTTTAGCTTCTGACATCCGATTCCAAGCCAGAAGGGTTTGCGGCAGAGGGTTGCATGGTGCTTAAATGGGGTCTATAGGGCTGTGCTTGCGCACTTCATGTTGCCCTTGTTGCCAGCCAGGGAGAGGCTGTTGTGGGAAACCTTCGTGCCTACCCAAACCCTGAAGCCTTACACCCGGTAGCGCCCGTAAACTTGAGAGACTCCTGAGCCCTCTAACTCCCAGCAAGCACCCCGCTAGGGTTTCTCAATCCCGCCCTGGGAAGTTCGACTTGTGCCGTCAAGATCATAGGCTCATACAATCTATGAATCTCTCCATCAACCCTAAGCCACCCGAAACCCAAAAAGGGTTTAGGGTATGATCTCCGAATCCTGAACCCTATACCCTACCCCCCAAACCCTAGACCCTCCCTAAACCCTAAACCCTAAACCCTAAACCCTAAACCCTTAGCCCCCCATGCAGGGCCTGAGCCCGACCTGGAAGCTGTCGCACGGCATGGGGCTCAGCTGCCAGCAGTTCACTCAGACTCAGGAACCCCCTTTGCGGGTTTAGGGTTTAGGGTTTAGGGTTTAGGGTTTAGGGTTTAGGGTTTAGGTTTAGGGTTCAGGGTTCAGGTTTTAGAGTCTCGGGTCCGGGTTCAGGGCTTAGGGCTCAGGGTTAATTAGGGTGGACCCAACAATCGTTGTTTGCATTCCGAGGGTACTCCTGGGCCCATCTGTTCGACCCATTGTTAAAAGGATATGGGAAGAAGAGGAAATGACGAGTAACGACAAGGTCTGGACGCCAAGAGCCGGCTGAATGGCTTGAGGGCCTGGACCCAAACCCCAAACCCATCCCCAGACTCCGATTCGCCACCTCAAACCTCTGAAGGATTGTATGCGGGTTTCCGGAATAAGGGGCACCCTTTTGGGGGGCCCCTTTAAGGTGATTCTATTTGTTTACCCTAAACCCTGAACCCTGAACCCTGAACCCTAAACCCTAAACCCTAAAGCCTAGTATGGGAGGTTTTTGGGGGGAAACTGTCAGGCTCGCATGCGCCGTGCTGCTGGGCTCGACGCAGCCGGCAAACCTAGAGGCCGAAGCCCACAAGCACGCAAGCAAAAGCAGGGTTTAGGGTTTAGGGTTTGGGGTTTAGGGTTTACTGTAGGGTTTAGGGTTTAGGGTTTAGGGTTTAGGGTTTAGGGCTTCGGGCTCAGGGTTTAAGCCACGCAACCCCAAACCCCTAAATCCCAAAACCCCAAAACCCCAAACCCAAAGCCCCAATTGCGGTTTGGGGGGCTCGGGGGCTTGGGGTTGGGATGTTCCCCCTTCTGCTACCAGTAACAGTCCTTAATGGGTTTAGGGTTTAGGGTTGAGGGTTTAGGGTTTAGGGTTTAGGGTTTAGGGTTTAGGGTTTAGGGTTTAGGGTTTAGGGTTTAGGGTTTAGGGTTTAGGGTTTAGGGTTTAGGGTTTAGGGTTTAGGGTTTAGGGTCGTACCCCCTACTATAATACCTTTCGTTTCTTCGTATAAGGGGGGAACATCCCAAGTTTAGAGGGTTTCAGGTCCCCATAGCAGAGCGCAGAAGCTGCAGTCTGCATCAGCCTCGGGGCTCGTTTTTGAGGGCTTAGGGCTTAGGGTTGAGGGTTTAGGGTTTAGGGTTGGGGTTTAGGGTTTAGGGTTTCGGGTTTGGGGTTTAGGGTTCAGGGTTTAGGGTTCAGGGTTTAGGGCAGGAGGAGGGTGGGGGGGAGTGGGGGTGGGGGTTCAGTATCTGGGCGTTTGGGACGAAGGGATCACAGTTCGGGCTGCGCCTCCTTCTCATCCCCAAAGAGCCCAAGATTGCTTAATTAAGGCATATTCCTTACATCATATAGGGATCCTTAATATGATTTAAGGTATATGCTTAATTAAGGAATATTCCTTAAATCATATAGGGATCCTTAATGTGATTTAAGGTATATTGCTTAATGAAGCTATATTGGGCTCTTTGGGTCCTGCGACCTTTAGTCCGAGCCCGAGCCCTCTGAAGCCCCAGGCCCTGAATCCCCAAGAAGCCCGGTGCCCGCCTCCTCCCTAAAAGAGTCCCGCAGCAGTTTGCGCAAAGTCGCCCGGTTTTGGGGGGGGTTTCAGGTCTAGGGTTTAGGGTTTAAGGACCGAGTTAGAAACCATGGTTGGCCTTGGAGTCAACAAGCAAGGTTGCAACAGGTCCTAAGACCCTCCGGCACAGACGCGGGCACTGCGTTTAGGAGCGTACCCGGATTTTCCAAAACCCCTGAATTAAGGAGTATACCCCAATTCCTTACCTTAGAATCACGGGTTTAGGGTTTAGGGTTAGGGTATACTCCTTAATTAAGGGGTTTTGGAAGATCTGGGTCGTTGCTGACCTCGACTCCTCCCTGTTGGCGCAAGCCCAGCTAGGCCGACCTCCAACCCTAGCACCCTAGCACCTGAACACTACACCATGAACGCTAAACCCTAATCCCTGAACCCTAACCCCTAAACCCTAAACCCTAACCCCTCAGCCTGAACCCCTGAGCCCACTGCACCCCAGAGCTTCGCCAGGATGACTCTTGGGCCTCCTCCGACTTGTGGGAGGGCCGCAGCGAGGAGGCGAAGGAGTCTCTCCTCCCCGCATGGTAGGGTTTAGGGTTTAGGGTTTAGGGTTTAGGGTTTAGGGTTTAGGGTTTAGGGTTTAGGGTTTAGGGTTTAGGGTTTAGGGTTTAGGGTTTAGGGTTTAGGGTTTAGGGTTAGGGTTTAGGGTTTAGGGTTTAGGGTGGCTTGGTCCTGTCTGTGGAGCAGCTGCGGTCCACGACATCCCACCCTGTAATTTAGAGAGTTACCTGGACACCAGTCAGATAGATAGCCTACCTACACCAAATAAGGTCCGCGCCTACCAGGCTTCAGAACTAACTAGGGCCTTCGGTCGCACACCTGCGCACGCAGAGGAGTTTGTGAAGTTTTTGCGTTCTGGGACGACTGCCGCATCTGCCCTGCACCACCCGTGGCCTCTCGACGCAAGACAAGCATGCTGACTATGATTTGCTTTTGGGATGTTCCCCCTTATACTAAAACAGTCCTTTATAGGGATCATACTACAATCCCTATGACGCACTGTTAGTATAAAGCGGCATATATTCCCTACCAAGGGCTGTCATTATTATAAGGAGGAACATCCAAAAGGTGCTTTCAGTTGTGTCTCAGTGGGTTTAAGGGTTCCATGCGAGCCGCTGATTCCAAAACTCCTCAATTATTAAGGAATATTACCCTGACTCTAGGGATCATGATTGTGAGTTAGGGTATGAACCCTAAACCCTAAACTCTAAACCCTAAACCCTAAGCCCTAAGCCCTAAACCCTAAACCCTAGACCCTGTATATTCCTGAAATGAAGGGCTTTTGGAAGATCGGAGTCGAATGCCCTTTCCACACCCAGAGTCGAAGCTGAAGCCCTGGCAGCTCGCAAAAGAAAGTTTTACTGCATCATATGGGGGTCGATGGGGTCGGAATAATAATGATAAAAATATCAATAATAATAAGAATAATATTTAAAACATAATAATAATAATAAAAGTATTACTAGTAGTAATAATAAGTTATTGTGTAAGAGCATTCCCTTGTGGCCTCTGTATATAGTTATGCTATAAGCCCCCCCCCCAAAAAAAAAAAAAAAAATCATAATTCTCAAGGCCCCTATACTGCAGCGCTTCCTGAGTGTGAGCTAGACGGGGTGGCGCGAAAAAGGACCCTTAAACGCTCCACCAAGCTAAAACCCGAACCCCTGTACCAAATGACACTCAACTCCCCTATAACCGCCAACCCTGCACCAACACCCAAAACCCTAAACCCGAAACCCGAAACCCGAAACCCGAAACCCTAAACCCTAAACCCTAAACCCTGTGCTGAAAGCCCAGGTTGCGGAATGTGCTGCTCCGGCCAAGCCTTTCCCCGGAGAACCTCGAGGATGACGCGCGGGAGAGGCACCGGTAAACCCTAAACCCTAAACCCGAAACCCTAAACCCTAAACCCTAAACCCTAAGCTGGAGGATCGCCTGCTACGCGACCGTGCGCGCCTCAGTCCTCTGCCAAAGTTTGCACTCCCTGGTGCCCGATGTAAGGATCTTCTGGTGGGTTTAGGGTTTAGGGTTTAGGATTTAGGGTTTAGGGGGCGGTGGGCGGAATGTTACAATGCTGCGGTTGCTTGGTTCCGTGCTGTTTTCTGCTGGAGAGAAGAGGGAAGGCTTCACTTCAAGTGGCTGGATGTCCAGGAAGGTTGGATGCAGTTATCGTTCGCTGACGATGATTTTACCAGCGCAGTTCTTTCTTGGCTTAGCTGGCTTCGGTTGCTGGGTGAAGTGCCCCCTTTTGTCGTGCAGCTTACTGTCGTCACGGATACTGAACGATGGCAGGAATGTGTGCAACATCTTATGCGTTTCTACTTCGATTGCGTTTTCATGATTGAGTCGGTTCCTGCTTCTCACGGGGACAGGGTTCGTCGTTGCTGATGGGCAAGTGCGAGTAAGTGCCATGCAAGAGCGGTCTGTGTGCGCGGTGGTCAAAGAGCCACTGCCGATTTGAGTCGCCTGTTCCTGTAAGTGCAGTGGTCGCGGGCCATTGCCTCTTTTGTGCTGGCTGTGATGCCACGACAGGCCTGACATTGACTGAGCGCCTGTGAGAGAGAGAGAGAGAGAGAGGGTTTAGGGTTTAGGATTTAGGGTTTAGGGTTTAGGGTTTAGGGTTTAGGATTTAGCGTTTAGGGTTTAGGGTTTAGGGTTTAGGGGTGCTTCAACTTCCCCCCTCCAAAGTTTTCGGGGCTCTACAGAAGGCACTTCAACACCCAACCCCCTTTAGCTCTCAGCCTTACGAGTTGTGCACGAACCTGAACTGATCATTTAGAGCGTTGGGTGCACTCGGCGAATTATCTTCCTGGTCCGCAACTGCAGCGTGGGCAGAGAACCTGAGATGACGAGAGCCCTGTTGCAGAAATTGAAAGACCGGGAGGTTCATGGGTACTTATAATATGTAGGGTTCTGAGTATGGTAACTATACTTCTAACCTTATTCAGGGTACTTGCAACCGTACTGACAAGTCCCCACAAACCTCCAAGGAGGGCTTAGGGTTTAGGGTTTAGGGTTTGGGGTTTGGGGTTTGAGGTTTAGGGTTTAGGGTTTGGGGTTTAGGGTTTAGGGTTTGGAGAGTCATCAGGGAAAACTCGGAGGAACTGTGCTTGCGGAGGCACTCCTCCTGATCCCCATCGAGATGGCGCAGCGCGACGTCGAAGCCTGGCTGCGCCAGAGAAGAGCCCTAAGCCCTAAACCCTAAACCCTAAACCCTGAACCCTGAACCCTGAACCCTAAACCCTGACCCCTGAACCCTGAACCCTAAACCCTAAACCCTAAACAAAAATTAGCAGGTCTTTGGGGGTCTTGAGGGTTCAGGGCCTTCTCTTAACCCTCGACCCCAGACCCTAAACAGCGTGGCTTGGGAAGCATCAAAAGTAAATACATGAAACAAGTATATCAATAACTTATTTGTGTATATGTAGATGTGGAGCTGATGTGTATATATATATATATGTACAATACATGGTATAGTCTATATATATATATATATTTATTTAGTTATTTATATCTATCTGCTCTGTCTGCGCAAGCTTGACAAGGAGTCCTTGCTGAAGGAGCTGAATGCCTTTGACCAGGAACGGGCTTTGCACGGGGGATCCCAACCTTGCCGCGCCCCCCGCGCCGGATCTCCATGCAATGTGGCTGTGTGTGACAGCTTTCTCTGAAATCTATAACGGGTTGAGGGTTTAGGGTTTAGGGTTTAGGGTAAGACCTATGGAAGCTTCTTAGAAGTCGTTTTGGCGAACCCAGAAGCCCAAAAGCTATGACAAGAGCACGAGAGGGCTCTGGAAGCCTTCAATGTTGTCCATGGCAGAAAGGAAACTGACTCTTCACTCTAAATCCTGAACCCTAAACCCCAAATCCTAAACCCTAAACCCTAAGCCTAAACCCTAAACACAAACACAAGTTGCAGAAGCTGATGCCGCAGATGATACTCGCGGCAATGGGACGGCGTATCCGCTTGTGCCCTCACTGTGCGAAGACTCTACCTTTACCGTTTCATAAAGAAATAGGGATTGCCAGACGGGCGGTAAAACTAAATGCCTTGCATGCTCATGTAGTGCATGAATCATGAACTCTGACAGACGAGACGGTGGAAATGTTAATAACATTTTACCATTGACACTAGAAAAGCTCAGAAGATTGTTTTCTTGCAGAAATCAATGCAAGAGGCTAGTGGTATTCTTCTCCAAGATGAGCAACAGGGTTCTGCCAATTCTTTGGGGTAGACTGAGAACAGGATGATGATGGCCTCATTGCGCTTGTCTCGGCCCAGAAGCAACCGGTCAGCATACTAGGGGTCCTCATTATAAAGAGATCGTACTATTTACCCTAAATAGGGTTTAGGAGACAAAAGGACATGGGTGCATTGAAGCAGATTCCAGGTTGAAAAGGGACATGGGGGTACCTCCTTGGGGCCCCTATTAATGAGGGAACCCTACTGTTTGGGGGGTCTATATAATGGGGTCCCTTATCTACGTAAACCCCCATATGCCAAACAAGCAGACCCAAATTTCAACGTGGGGGAAGTAGGTTTGAAGCAGATTGGGACATCGTAGCTTACTTGGAGGTTCATGGGTAGCCAACAGCAGGCTTATAAGTATGGTAACTATATCAATATAATAACTATGCTTCTACATGAAGCTCCCCGTATGGAAGGCTTAAGCCCCCGTGCGTACTTGGCCCTCACCCCTCGCACCTAGAAGCTGCGGTGGATCAGATGGGTATCCAAAGAGCCCAATATCCCTTGATGAAGCAATATCCTTTGACTAAGGAATATACCTTACATCATATGAAGGGCCCCTCTATATTTTAAGGTCTATTCCTTAACTAAGGAGTAATTGCGCTCCCTGGGTATATCGGGTACCCGAAACCCTAAAGCCTAAACCCGAAATCCTAACCCTAAGCCCTAAACCCTAACAAGTCTTCGTGGCACAGCCATCTGAGGATTCTGGAGAAGCGCGGCGTGCGCCAGGCGGCCGCTGAGGTGCATGTGCAGAAACCCGAAACCCTCAACCCTCAACCCTAAACCCTAATCCTAAACCCTAAACCCCAAACCCTAAACCCTAATCCTAAACCCTAAACCCTAGGTGCAGGGTCGAACTGTGAGGGCTGCAGGACGCGGAAAGTGTCCTTGGCCATGTCCTTCAATTGCCAGGGGCCGCAGCATGAGGAATGCCAGGAAGCTGCGGCAGTCAAGAAGACGGTTCCAGTATTGCCACAAGTACTTAGAGGTTCATGGTACTTATTGACCAATTATAACTGTACTTCTAACCCACTTATAAGCCCCCTAAGTGCCCTAATATGGTTATAAGTACAGTTCTAAGTACTGTTATAATTGGTTAATAAGTACCATGAACCTTCAAGTAAGGAAAGGCCCTAAACCCTGAACCCTGAACCCTAAACCCTAAACCCTAAACCCTAAACCCTAAACCCTAAACCCCAAACCCTAAACTCTAAACCCTAAACCCTTGACAATTCGCAGGCAGCGCTTGCGGTGGCCGATGTGAGGGGCACAGGCACTCGAGAGGGTGTTGTGCCTGGGGAAGCAAAGGGTCCAAAAACGCCAGGTTTGGGGTTTAGGGCCTGTAGGGGTTTAGGGTTTAGGGTTTGGGGTTTAGGGTTTAGGGTTTAGGGTTTAGGGCGGGTGGTTCGGGCGTGTAGTGTAGCGACAAGTCAGCAGCTGTGGGGCGCCTGTAGTCACGTTGCCAAGATGGTGCCCCACTGTAAAGCTGCAGGCCCCAGAATGACAAAGGCCTCGCGTCCTCTGCAGGCCCTTGCAACCAGCCCAGAAAACCCGCTGACTTCGTTAGTTAGAGCGTTTGTCATCTACTACCCTAAGCCCTGAAGCCTAAACCCTAAACCCTAAACTTGCCCTAAACCCTAAACCCTAGACCCCAAGCCCTAAACCCTAAACCCTAAACCCTGAACCCAGCACGAGGCGTCCTTGACTTCAGCGCACTGGCTGCGGCGGGCTTTCTCGCGGACTTGGTGGGGCCAGGGGTCTTCTTCATGGCCACGACGCGTTGCGCGCTGAGGTTTAGGGTTCAGGGTTTAGGGTTTAGGGTTTAGAGTTTAGGGTTAGGGTTTAGGGTTTAGGGTGTGTATGAAGTGCTACCAAGAGTTACTATGCACACGAGCTGGAATGACACAGTTTCGCCGTCGTCGCCAACGCCCGAAAAGCAGCCTCAGCCCCTGAAGCCCAAACCCTAAAGCAACAAGGCCCCACACCCGCACCCGAAACCTCAGACCCTAAATCGGAAGCCCCAAGCCCCAAACCCCAACCCTAAACCCAGCAGGGTTTAGGATTAGGGGTTTAAGGTTTAGGATTTGGGGTGTAGGGTTTAGGTTTTTGCGGCCCACCCTGGCCACTTTTCCGAAGAACTCGGCAGGCGCGCGGTAGCTCGACAAGGCCCTCGGGTATAGGGTTCAGGGTTTTCTTGATTGAGGGTGCAAAAAAAATGGATTGAGGGTTTAGGGTTGGGGCTCAGGGCTTAGGGTTTAGGGGTGAAGTCTATAGGGTTCAGGGTTTAGGGATTGAGGGTTCAAAAAAAGGGATTGAGGGTTTAAGGTTGGGGCTCAGGGCTTAGGGTTTAGGGGCGAAGTCCTGATGCAAGAGGGGTTCGGATTGAGCGACAAAGACGAGACCCTGGTGGGTACCCCTTTTCCCAACTCAATCGGTTTCCTGCCAACGCATGGGGCAGAAACTGAGTGCACACGGGGCGTGCGCGATTCGGATGGCCAAGAAGTGCAACGCTGATGCAACGGCCTCGGGCGACAATGTCGCTGCAACCTGACCGACACCCTAGCCAGCCTAGTTACGGGCTACTGAGCATGCGCACGAAGGGTACGAAACCCTTGCGAGTAAGGAAGGTTGGCTCTATCACGAGGTCACGAGGGGCGTTGACAATTTCGACATGCAAAGGTTTCTTGGCAAGAGCAGGCCTTTTCGTATCAGGCGAGCAGGGAGAGTGGTGCGATTAGTGCTTTCATGCGCACTGCCTACACGATGCCTCCACGGGTGCAAGCCCTCAACATTTTTGGAGCCTATCAGGAGCCTACCACCCTAAACCCTATAAATCCATAAGCCTTAACGCTAAACCTTGAACCCCTAAACCCTAAACCCTAAACCCTAAACCCTAAACCCTAAACCCTAAACCCTAAACCCTAAACCACGCAAGCCCCACACCCGGAAGCCCCAGAGTTGCGAACAGGTTTGCAGACATCAAGGGCCGGCTGCAGGAGCACTTCTTCGAGGTGCTCCACATCGCAAGGGGCCAGGGCTTAGGGTTCAGGGTTTGGGGTTAGGGGTGTTTAGGGTTTAGGGTTTGGGATTTAGGGTTTGGGGTTTAGGGTTTAGGTTTCAGGGTTTAGGGTTTAGGGCTCCTCTCAGCAAGTCCATGTGTAAAAAGCGAACGGTTTAGGAGCCCTGAACGCGAGCTGCGAGGCGATTCCATGATATGATGTCCCTCCGGGGGCAGCCCAAACCCTTGAACCTAAACCCTAAACCCTTCTGATCTGCCTTGGGTGGCTAGGCCTATGGCGACGAAGAAGAGGAGTCCCTTGGCAGTTCAACTATGGCATGGGCCCCTGGAGGTTCATAAACCCTAAACCCTAAACCCTAAACCCTAAACCCTAAACCCTAAACCCTAAAGGACATGGGCCCCTGGAGGTTCATGGGTAGTTCTAAGGGGTCATAGGCATGGCCACTATACTTATAGCCTTATTTAGGGTACTTATAACCCTACTTGTAGCTACTCATGAACCTACAAGGCACAAAAGCGCCAACCCCAATCTTGTGCCGCAGACCGTGTCTTTGGGCCCGAACCCTAAACCCTAAACCCTAAACCCTAAACCCTAAACCCTAAACCCTAAAGATCGAGTTGGGATGTTGGCATGCGGAGCCCGAAACCACCAACTGTTGGAAACCTCTGCCGTTGTCAATCTCAAGTGCTTATAGACCCAGATCTTCCAAAACCCCTTTAATTAAGGAGTATACCCCAATTCACAAACATGATCCTTAGTAGAACTTGGGGGTATATTCCTTAGTTCAGGGGTTTTGGAAAGATAAAATAGGGTACACTTCTTTATTTAAGGAGTTTTGCAAGTTCAGGATGAACTACCTTGCAAGCCGCGGGTTCTACCGAGGGGCCACGTGCTGCAGTCGGATCTGCGAAGCAGCGTCAGGAATTCGGCAGGGGCCCCAGACTCCCAGCATGTGGGTATTTAGGGTTTAGGGTTTAGGGTTTAGGGTAGGGGGGCCCCGTTTATACCCCGGAATAGAACAGACTCCCCTTGTAAGGACCCCCAAAATGGGTACCCTTATTTTCGGAAACCCCATCGTGGCTTGAGACTATAGGCCATAGGATCCTGTCCAGGCTAAACACTGGGGATATTTAGAGACTTTTCCGGAACGCCCTAAACCCTAAACCCTAAACCCTATACCCTAGACCCTAAACCCTATACCCTAAACCCTAAACCCTAAACCAGGCCGAAAGAGTTTCTCGCATGACTACGTATTGGGGCGCTTTTCGGAGTTGGCAGCCGCGAGCCTTCTCGGTGTCAGGTGGGGGAAGTCCTCCAAGTGCAAGGCAACGTGAGGCCCGTTGATTGTTTGGGGTTGGGGGTGAAAAGTCCAAAACTGGTGGCAAGTAGAGGTTTGGGTCCAGGGCATAGAACATCGTGTAAGACGAATCTAATCATACGCAAAGTCTGTCCTTGCCCGCTGCTGCGCCTGGTGCAGGTTGCTGTGATTGTTATAGCTGCCGGTTTGCTGCACCTTGTTCCGCACTCTTTCTCTCTGGTCGACGCAGATGCTTGCGAATTTTTGAGCCCATGACCAGTTTCTAGCCATCAGCTGTCACAGTTGACCCTTATAAGATCAAAAAGAGCTGTCAATTCGACATGTACCCGACTGGACATAGCCCAGCTGCGACGGGTTCAGGGTTTAGGGTTAACCCTAAACCCTAAACCCTAAACCGTAAACAGTTTAGGGACAATCCCAAAGTCTCGTCCTGCCAGCTTTGACGAGCTCCTCTCCGCCTTTACGGAGGAGGAGATTGATGAGGACACGACCATGCCAGTTTTGCATTCATGGTTTGGGGGTTGGAGGGATGAGGGCATGAAAGGATTTTGGTGTAAAAATAATCCCTGCGACGGGAATGACTCTGGAACGAAACTTCCGCCATTGGTTCCAGAAAGTCCGGCCGTGTTGTCCCAACTGCATCGGCATTTCTTTTTGCCTTAGTGCTTCAGCCCAGGTCCTTCTATTCCAGCCTCCCCACATCCTACAGGCCTGCACTAGGTGCCCAGTTTGAAATCAGGATCATGGTTTACCACTGGTTGTTTTTGCAACCCTGTGATGTTGGCCTAGTCGCTGAGTAGATAGCCGTTAACCTTTTGGCTGTACACAACCCTACCATATTTCAAAGGCCATCCGTTTTAGGTTGGGGATGGCAAGTTCTACATTCCCTTTAAGACCCACAAGCTGCGAACGACTCCTCCGAGGAGGACCTACTGCCTACCCTGGCCAAGGCCACCGAATGTTGCAAGGAAGCCCACAAAAAACAAAACATGTTCTTCCTTATCAGGGCATTTTTTTATTTACTTGTTTTTGTTTTTGTTTGGGGGGGGGGGGTGTGTTCTTAAGAAAACAGTAGAAACCCCAATGCCTCATAAGTGCGCCCGGAATAATGAAGCATTCTTCCTTGTTATCCGGCCCCTATAATATTACCGAAGCTTCCTAATTTCTCAACTCGTTCCTAAGACCCCCAACCCCTGATCCCTGGAGAAGCCTGACCCAGCACCCATATCCCTATTCCTCCTTTTGCTGCCTGAAGCCTTATCCCCTTAAACCCTAAACCATGCGTCAACTAGGCGGGTGGCACAAAAAGAGCCCTAAACCAAAAAACCCTAGCTCCAAACCCTAGGCCTAGACCCCTAAACGCTAAGCCCCAAAACCCTAGACCCTACGATTATGTATGGTACCTTATTCCCCCATTCCCCTAGTAACCAGCAGTACAATAAACTCCAGAAAGTTGGAACATGGTTTAGGGATGATACGAGGTGGGATTCCCTTTACTATGGCTTTTATGAGGATAGCTTTGTAGCCCAGTGGTACCACCCTCTACCCTTCTTTCGGTTCTGGGTCCCTATAAAGTAACCAGCCCAAATAGGGCGCCCATACTTTCATATGGTTCCTCCCCTTGGTTCTTCGTAAGGAATGAGGGAATGAGGTACCCTATATAATGCCCTTTAAGGGAGTATCTAGCATACATCATTCCCCTCATTCCCTGCTAAGAACCAGCCATCAGATGGGAGGACTTCCTATCAGAATGAGTCTTCTTCTTGATAGCCTGATTGGCTCACTGACTGCATGTAATGCGTCGGAGGACATCGCAATGTCATCATGGCACTCATTGTGCCGCGAATGCGTGGCGAAAGGCTATTGGAGTACTAAAGGCCATTTCCTCATCCCCTCTGGCCTGTTTGCAAAGGACCAGGAGATAGATCAATCACTGGTGTGCAAGCCAGAGGACATCGATCTCTATGCCGTGAAGGACAAACTACGCGCCTTGTTGAATGTCGTTTTCCCAATGCTTCGGGACGATGCTCGCGATGTGCTCATTCAGGAAGCCTTCCGCCTGCCTCCATTTAGGTACCAGGCCTTGCTCCTTGAGATTGGTGCATTCAGACCTGATGTCCCGTCTGAGTCTGTTGGTGCCATTCTGACGACGAGGATGCCATTGCTTTCGGCGCACGCTATCGCAGCAAACTCAGCCACCGATGTCAGGTTCCTGCAGGACTCAACCATTGGGCAAGCCTCGGTCAACCCGCAATCTTCAGTAGTCTTCAAGCTGGCCGAGAGGTTGTCAAGGGACGATAGGGACCAACTCCAGGTTCCTGCCACCGCCACGATCCCGAATTCTGTGACAGCATCCTCCTTCCTGTCTGACTTGGACAAGCTGAAACTTGAGGGCCAGATGTTCTTGTCCAAACAGTATGCACGCAGATCCGAGCATGAGGAGGAGAGAGATGCTCCTCCACCTCCGCCCCCCCCATCTGCTGAGGATGGCCATGATGAGCCGAGTGGTAGGCGCCGCAAGCGAGAGCCTGGGAAGCCGAACACTTCTTCTGAGCGTCCAAAAGGTGTGGGACGCACCCCAGTGACCCCAGGCAAGGCTCCACCAACTCCCCCTGTTCCAAGATCAAAGACAGAGCACAAGCGCCAGCGCCGCAATGAGGATGATGTTGAGACGGACGCTAAGAAGGAGGAGGAGCGCTACTCACCAATAAGGACGCCGACGTATGACACGGATTTTGACCTGGGGCAAGAGATGACACCCCTTCAGGCTGACCGCATCAGAGAGATGCGTAGGGCTGCCCACATGAGCCCAATTGATGACCTTTCGGATGAGGACCCTGGCGCTGCCCTGGATGATATGAACTCTGCCATCTGAGAGAGCTTAGGACTCACAGACCTTGCATCTTCCAAAACATTAAGATATCATAACAACTTGCTCTATGAAACCCTTACTCCTTTGCTTCTAAGAAGAACTTTCACATATTCTAAGACATTAATACAGACTTAGATGGATCTGATCACGCTTGAGTGCCACTCGAGGAAAAGTTCGGGTTCTATTGTTTTCGTCATCTTGCATTAAAGCGTCATGGCAGAGCATCGCGAAAATGTGTTGTGTGAATTAGCAATGTTGGGCTCAGCATTTGATCTTTTGTCAAGTATCTGCTGCTCTGACCATCCTGATCAGTGCTCCGGATCATCCAGATGGCGCATTCAGAGACTTTCTGCACTAGATCAAGCTCTTGAAAGTGATGCCGATGTCCTGCGTGTATGGCCACAGATCAAAGATTTGCATTTCAAGCTCCCTGAGGGCTTCAGATTGATCCCCGACTCCGTCGACAATCTGTTAGGGCCATTTGGTACGCAGATCAACCGCTCAGATGGTTGCGATATCGATGACTGGCTGTCAAACTATGAGTTTCGCACGACAATTTCGCGCATTGGATTTTCACGCGACGATTGGAAGCTCCTGAAAATCGAACACGCGAAAGCACGGATGTGCCAGCTGCCTGAAGCGTTCCATCATAAGTTGCTGGCGGCTGAGAAACTGCATCAAGCGGATAGTTCCCCTGCACCATCTGGCTCAGTTTCAGCCCTTTCAGACGGTGACTTCAGGAGGGGCAGATACTTCGTAAATGACACGAGAGCATCGTTTTTGAGGGAGGCACGCCTCACTCCAACCGAGACCCTCAAGCATCCGCGCCTCATACCTCTGGGATATCACAACATTACGGTTGGTTCGGTTAGCCGCGTACCTGAGCCGCACGTCCTGCCCGTCCGGTTTCTGAAGGAGAAGTTCCCAGTTATCTACAAAAAGGTGATTGGCGTTGAAGCGCACCCCTCCTCACACCGCGTGCAGATGAATCATCTCCTCAAATTCGGAAATCACCTGCCTTGGCGACCAGCAGGTGCACTCCTCCTCATCATGCTGCTCATTCTTTGCTCAGTATTTTCTGGGGTGACTGAGTATAATTGCTCCGTTGATGCCTTACGACCAATGAGGTCTCCGATGAGGAAGACGGACAAGTCTTCCGGCTTTGACGGGTCATATTTGGAGACAGTCGAGCAGATGTATCGTAACCCTGAGAGCGGCTTTGGAACCCTGCAGAGTGACAGAGCTGGACGTGGGATAAAGCGGCGTCGGTTCAGCGATGTGTACGAATCTTTGCTTCAGCTAGCTGACCGCCTCTTCATATCTATGCTCCACACCCGCAACATTATCCCCTCTCCACCAGCCTTATCTGCCGGCAGAGCCGCGGTGAGAGAGAGAGGTTTTGGAGAGACTGTGGGTGGAAGACTGGTATTCAACATGGCTAAAACGCCAGCCCTTATCTGCAAGGGCGTTGCAGACCTCTTAAAGAAGGTTGCCACCCACGGACGGTCATCATTTGGGATGTTGGGCTACACGATACAACATGGAGGTCACGCTGCAACTGGCCGGAAACTGAACTCTGGAGAAGCGTGGATTGCGTTGGACCTTCCAAGGTGCGACGCTCAGTTCCCGTCATTCTTAACAATCCTCATCCTAACAGCAGTTGGGATCTTCATGCTAGACGCCCCTTTCATTGAGTACAGCATGCTCCTCCGCTTTGCCTTTGAGTCATCAACTTTTACAACCATCATTATGTCCACGGGGCAGGTCTCCGACCTTGGATGAGGCTAACCTACATGCACCCCAGCACTTGAAGATTCAGCTTCTGTATGCTAACGACTTACGTGACGCTGTTGGGAGTGGAGGAGACGCTTCGGTTATATTGATTTCGAGACCACCAAGCCTCAAAGAGGCATTGTCCCTGCACAGCGCCAGGAGCCCATGACTGTGCGCAGCTCTAAAAGCGCGGCACCGACTGGCGTCGGCCTCCCCGTGGCCGCCGCGCGGGCAACCATGCTGCTGCACTAGTTAGGGTTTGTGGCTGTGCGCGATGTGTGTGTGTGTGTGTGTGTCTGTGTGTGTGTGTGTGTGCTTTTGCTTGCGCTAGGTGCGGATGATGTGCCTCGGGACCAGTGGGTGTGACGGTGCTGGGGCCAGGGTGAGAGCGCGATATGAGAGATGCAGCATGGGCTAATCCACTTCCGACATGGTCGGACCCCCCTTCTGTACGGTGTTTGTCCTTGGGGTCATTTGTTTTGCTGGGTCAACAGGGGGCGGAATGCCAGTCATCCTCGGCCACTCTGGCTTAAAGCTGTCACGGGGGCCGTGGGGGGGGGGCTGCACATGGTGCGGTCTCCCTCTCCTCTGCTGGGTGTGGTTTTTCTGGTGGTGTGCCGGGTGTGCCAGTGAGGTTTGCCCACCCGTGTGGTCGGCGGTTGGGCTTATCACGTGGTTGTCTGCGGGGGCTTTGCGCACGGGGTCTCGACCCTAAGTTGCCTTCAGGCTGTGCACGAGGTGTGTGTGGACAGGGGGTCCCCTTTGGTGTTATCGCGTACGGTGCGAGGTCCAGGGAGGGGGCGCTTTGGTCGGACTTGTGACTCCTCTGTTTCTTTTTCTCGCTCTTTGGGGAAGGCCACGAGCCGACCCTGCAGTGGGGCATTCCTATCGGGAATCCCCGGATGTTCGGGCGTCACCTACGTGGGGGCGCCCTTAGGTGGGTTCCAATATGGAGGGCTCTTCAATTTTGTAGCACCTGGAGGCCGCCGCGCCCAACGCGGAGTCGGTGCAAATTGGTTGGTTCTGGGGAGTAGGGGCTACATTCGGCGCACTCTTCTTCTTCTTCTAAGAACCAGCCAGTTCTGGGCTACTAAGATAAGGATGTTCCAACTTTTTGCAGGTTACTGCAATCATGGGTTCCCCTACAGCCCCCCTCAAAGCTACCCCTCCCGAGGTTCTCCCCCTTGAATGACCTTAGTTAGGCCTAATCAGGCCCTAAATAGCCTTAACTACGGGGGCAAGTTCGGGGGGGGTAGAAAAGAGGGGGGTAGCCCGAACCCTAAACCATAAGCCCTAAGCCCTAAACCCTAAACCCTAGCCCTAAACCCTAAACCCTTAGAGGGGGGGTGTAGAGGAACCCATGATGTAAGAGGCAGCCGGCATCGGCACCCCGAACTCGCTTTTCGACCATGGCTTCATGGCGCAGGAGGCCTCTGTGTGAGGGTTTAGGGTTTAGGGTTTAGGGCATAGGGCATAGGGTTTAGGGTTTAGGGTTTAGGGTTTAGGGTTTAGGGCTTGGAGGATTCTCACCTTCAGGCGTTGCAGGGCCACGCAGCATGGCCGGCTTCCGTCGCCCTCTTGCTTTGCGGGACATTGCGCTGCTTTTGGGGATCTCAATCATTCTCAATCCTGAACCCTAAAACCGCCCTTGCGCTAGCGTCGTAGTCGTAGTATCCGAAGCTATGAGTGTGAGTGTCACTACAATCAAAAAGCCTGGCGTGGCTCCCGTTGACTGACTGGCGGTATTCCTCGCCTGGTCTGTCCGAGTGTAAGCGATTAAAGCACCCTTAGTCTCCAGGAAGCTGTGCCCTCAGCCCCAAACCCCAACCAAAGGAATCCAAATGCCCCGAACTTCCGCGCATACCCCTGAGCCTTGTACCACACTTGTGAACCCTACCTTGGGGAAACCCTACACCCGAAAACCCTAACCCTAAACCCTAAACTCTAAACCGTCTAAACCCCAAACCCCAAGTTCGACTCCCTAGTTTACGGGCTTAGGACTTAGGGTCTAGGTCCCAGGGTTCCATACGAGTTTTCGAGAATCCCCAAAGAACAGGAGGTCGAAACTGCAGCATCATCGCTCGAACCCAACCAACCCCTAAACCCTACTGGAGAGGAGAGCTCCTGGCTTCTGAAGATCCTCCACACCTGTGGTGGTGGGCCGAGAAGGCGGCGAGTCTACAGCTGCTAAAACGGGGGCGGGGGGGGGGGCTCTACCTGTGGGTTAGGGTTTAGGGTTTAGGGTTTAGGGTTTAGGGTTTAGGGTTTAGGGTCTAGGGTTTTGGATGTAGGGGGGTTTTGGGTCCTAGGTAGGGTTGAGGGTTGGAGGTCGGTATCTCGTCCCCACGTCCTGGGACGTCGGGCGCTGGGCTGAAAGTCCAGCAGGGGAGACAATGAGCTCCTTGTACCATAGGGAGGAGGATGGCTTAGGCTAAGGGATCTGAGGAGGGACCCCTGGAAGGGACCCTTCTTCCCCTACATAACCCCTACATACCACCTTTTCCAGAGTGCTTAGATACCTAAGTAGACCCGATGTAGCGCCCCCAAGGTCCCTTACAAGGGTCCCTCCTTTGGTCCCTTGATTATCGGCACCGCAAAGATTTTGCCCTTGCTGTTTGGGGTTTGGGGTTTAGGGTTTAGGGTTTAGGGCTTAGGGTTTAGGGTTTAGGGTTTTTGCATTTGCCCTCCGAAGCTTCCGTGTCCATGCTCCTGAGCACGGGGAGTCGAGGATCCTCAGGTTGGTACCAGATGAGGGTTTAGGGTTTAGGGTTTAGGGTTTCGGGTTTAGGGTTTAGGGTTTCGGGTTTAAGGTTTAGGGTTTAGGGTTTAGGGTTTACAGAGAGAGAGAGAGAGGGCCTACGAACCCGAAGGAGAGGAGGAAGAAGAAGAAGAAGAAGTAGAAGAAGAAGAAGCAGAAGAAAAGAGCGAGTGAGAGGCGTATTGCTGTGGCGTGGAGCAGGTTCACGGTTGTGGTGCGTGCGTGAGGGGGAGTGGGGGCCGAGGAAGTTGCACTCATTTTCCACTCAAAATGTGCTTATTTTGGGGCATGAGGGTCCGAGACAGCCTATGGTATTTTAGGGTTTAGGGTTTAGGGTTGAGGGTGAGTAGGCCCGCACGTCAGATTGCATTCCTTTGTGCCAGGACCTAGGACCCAGAAGCTCTGCAGCAGACAAGAAACGACAAACCATCAGACGCCGCGCACGCGGACCCTTAGTGCAAGCAAGCCCCCTGACAGCTCGCCGGTTTCAATACACCTTGCCGCCCTCTCGGTGCATTCTGGTGCAATGACGGCAGCAGCCGCGACCAACCCGATCTTGTTGAATGGCCTCGCAGGCGCAAGTGAAGCCCAAAGAGTCCAAAACCCCTGAATTGAGGAATACACCTTAAAATAAAACAAGGATCCCTGCGTAATTTAAGGTCCTTAATTGAGGCTTTGGGTGGTTGCGAAGGGTTGCGACGTAAGGAGGACAGAAGGATGAAAGCTGAGTCGGGGAGTCTGCTGGGGCAACGATGGGACCTTCGTTGCCGTAGATGCCGAATGCGAAGAAGAGTCGTGGGACGAGGTCCGCGATCGAGGCGAGTTTTGAGAAATCCGGGCTGTACATCGCCCCAAAAGCTCCCCTAGACCCGAAGCCCTAAACCCTAAACCCTAAACCCTAAACCCTAAACCCCAAACGCCAAACCCCAAACCCCAAACCCTAAACCCCAAAGTCTCAGCGAAGTAATCAGAAGCACCCGGGCCTCGCAAAGTGCAGCGCAGGCCTGCTGGCCTCGATCGCCTCCACCGCATTGCTGTTCACCGGCCATGGTTTGGAAGTGTTTGGGTCTAGGGTTTAGGGTTTGGGGTTTAGGGTTAAGGGTTTAGGGTTTAGGGCATGTGTTTGTTTGCCTGGAAACTTTTGTTTGCATCATTTTGTGACGTGTAAACTTTTGTTTTTTGGGTCCTGGATTTTGGGATTTGGGTTCGGCTGGGATGCTTTGGCTTGCAGCTCGGTGCGGCAGCGTTTTTCATGGATCCGCCAATCGTGAAACCCTAAACCCTAAACCCTAAACAGCACGAAGTTCTGAATGCTAAGCTGCTGCACCCGTAAACCCTACTCCTCGGGAGGTTCCCCCCTTTATACGAAGAGTCCTTAAAGGGGATAGGGTTTAGGGTTTAGGGTTTAGGGTTTAGGGTTTAAGGACTGTCAGCATAGGGGGGAACATCCCAACCCTTATCTCTCCTGAGCCCGCGCCAGCTGAGTTGCGGCGCCCTGAAACTCTAGACCCTCAGACGATGATGTGGGGTTTTACGATACTAAGGGACCCCTAATATAGACCCCCAAACAGTAGGACCCCCGTATAATGAGGACCCGAAACCCGAAACCCTCAACCCTAAACCCTAAACCCTAAACCCTAAACCCTAAACCCTAAACCCTAAACCCTAACCCCAACAAGGTGCCCCGAATCTCGTAAACTCCTCCAGGTACCCCCTGGACCAGATTGGAGTCATCTCCCAGGCCGCAGGTGTGCATGGAGGCAGGATTTCAGGGGTTTGGGGTTTAGGGTTTTTGGGTTTAGGGTTTAGGGTTTAGGGTTTAGGGTTGAGGGGAGGGGTTTTGCCCTGGTTTTGCAGATGTAGGTCTCGGCGCTTTTTCTCAGAGTGCTGTTTCTGCACAGCGCAACAAGGCTTGGAGAGAGGACAGTAGTGTTCCGACTTCCTTGAACGTACAAATCCTAAATCCTAATGTGAACCCTAAACCCTAAACCCGAGACCCTAGACCCTAGACCCTAGACCCTAAACCCTAAACCCTAAACCGATACGAGGTTTGCTAATGCTGAGCCGAGTCTACCGACTCCTTGGGCTGGGGGCCGCAACTTGTGTCACGAAGAGGAAGGAGGGTTTAGGGTTTAGGGTTTAGGGTTTAGGGTTTAGGGTTTAGGGTTTAGGGTTTAGGGTTTAGGGTTTAGGGTTTAGGGTTTAGGGTGCGGCTACAAGATCTTGTGGTGTCTTGTTGCGGAAAATGCCCAGTTTATAGCCGAGGCCAAGTTTAGGGGACTCTTTCAGCTCTTCGCTTTCGCAAGGCACCGTATGCTGACGGAGCTCAACCCCTAAACCCTAAACCCTAAACCCTAAACCCTAAACCCTAAACCCTAAACCCTAAACCCTAACTCTAAACCGCTCTTATCCTAAGCCCGGCAGAGCCCTGAATGAGAAGGCCTGCTCAACATGCTGCTCTCCGAGGATGACTGCTTCAGACACCTGGTCCAACTTGGACCTTTTTGTTGTTTTTTAGTTTTTTTTTTTTTTTTTCATGGGTTTAGGGTTCAGGGTATACACATACATATCTATATATATATATATATATATTCCTTTAAATAGGAAATGCCATCATGTGTCCATGTGCAGCCTCACTGAATTCCTGGAACCTGAATACTGAACCCGTGCTCTGTAGTATGACCATAAGCCCCTCCCTAAACCCTCAACCCTCAACCCTAAACCCTAAACCCTAAACCCTAAACCCCTCAACCCAAAGCTCCAGAAACTACAACGGCGACACGGCCAGTGCGGCAGCGCAGGGTTACAGAGGGCCCCTTATACTTCTGATGCACCCTAAACCCTAAACCCTAAACCCTAAAACCCTAAAACCCCAAAACCCTGAACTCAGTCGAGTGGGCCCTTATTCCCTGTTTTTTGGGTTTTGGCTCCCTGATAGCCCTTGTTGAACCAAAAAGGGCACCCTTCTTCTTCCTAGGCGACTCCTGGGTCTAGACTGCACCCCCCGAAGTCCTAAACCCTAAGCCCTAAACCCTAAACCCTAAGCCCTAAGCCCCAAACCCTAAACCCTAAACCCCAAACCCTAAACCCCGGACCGAGCTAGACCTTCACTGAGGGGGCTTGGGAAGCCAGCTTCAAGCCACTGGCTTGCCACTTGGCAGGTTGTCAGGTCTACTCTTTTTGTTAGTTAGATTTGCTGTTTTGGGATTCAGCTGGCAAGATACCGGGGGGGCCGTACGCCTTCTATGTTTGCGAGGGTTGTAAGACGAGTGCTCGTAGCCGGGCTCGGGGCTCAGGACAAGGAGGTTTCCTGGAGTTTAAAAGCCGTGAACCCTGCACCCTATAAACCCTGAACCCTTATGAAACCCTATAAGCCCTAATGAAGCGGTATGAACCCTAAACCCTATAAAGCCTAAACCGTAAATATCAGCCCTAGCACAGCCAAGGTCCTACTTCGTGTACTTCAGCTGCTGAACGGCACTTCATTTGAGGGTTCAGGGTCTGGGGTTCTTTGTTCGGACTAAACCCCAATGCTGTGTTTTTTTGAGTGTCGAACCCGCCCAACCGAAGAACAGATGCAGCTTGGGTCCTTGGGTTTAGGGTTTCGGGTTTAGGGTTTAGGGTTAAGGGTTTAGGGTTTAGGGTTTAGGGTTTAGGGTTCAGGGTTTGGTGTTTCCAGAACTTGAGACCACTTGCTGTTGTTAGTTTTTATACACCTGCCCAATGTCCGAACTTGAAGCTTCTGGGGCTTTCTTACCCTAAACCCTAAACCCTAAACCCTAAACCCTAAACCCTAAACCCTAAACCCTAAACCCTAAACCCTCGGAAGTTCAGAAGGAAAAGGTTCCGATCAAGTTGCGAAGCCAGGTTGCCGCCAAACCTGCCTCAAGCCCCTTACTTGTAGAGCAGGTCACCTTTAACTTTTTTGGGGGTACATCATCCCCTTATAATGCAGAGCCGGTAACCTTCAACTTTTTTGGGGCTATGTCATCCCCTTATACTCCCAAAGCCCTACTGAGTTGTAGAACAGGTAACCTTTAGCTTTTTTTTGGGACCCCCTTAGAATCCCAAAGCCCTACTGAGTTGTAGAGCAGGTAGCCTTTAACTTTTTTCTGGGGTCGTACAAACCCCTTATCATCCCAAAGTCTAATTTGTAGTTCCCCCAGGTTGCTGGACAACTGAGCGCCCTAAGCTCCCAAAAGGGCCCTCAAGTCCTGAGCTTGAAGCCCTGAAGCCTAAAATTTAGTGTTTAGGGTTTAGGGTGTAGGGTTTAGGGTTTAGGGGTTCGCGCAAGGATCAGGGCTTTGGGGCCTTTAGGGCTTAGGGCTCCAGATTGAGGGAGGCGGCCCCTGAAACCCTAAGCCCTGAAACCCTAAGCCCTAAACCCTAAACCCTAAACCCTAAACCCTAAACCCTAAACCCTAAACCCTAAACCCTAAACGCACCGGACCTCTCTTCCTTCAATCTTGCCAATCGAGGGGCCTGATGGGCTTCCTTTCTTTATAACCTACAATAAACCAGCTCACACAGAGTTATGAAATGAAGAAGCTAGCCATTCTTCAATAGGGCTTAAGGTAGTTTAAAGAGTGATTTCAGCGTGGAGGGGTTGGGATGTACCCCCTTATACTATCAGTCCTTAATCGGGATTAATGTGGTATCCTGATTAGTGTGCCCCCCCCCCCCCCCCCCCCCAAACTAAATCCACCCCCGCCCCGCAATAGTGTCACCAAAACAAAGGGACCCCCCCAAACTCATTTTCGGCCCCGGGCCCCCCCCACCGGCTCCTCTTCATTTCCTCTTCGCTCCTCTTCCCTCTCCTCTTCCTCTCCCTCTCCCTCTCCTCTCAGGTAATTAAGCTCAGTTTCGGTTGCAATTAAAGCTTAGAGCTCATATTTAACAGCTCAGACCTCAGATTTTCGACCTCAGAGCTCAGATTCACAGTTCAGCTACTCAGCTCAGGTTGGGGATGACAGCTCAGAACTCCGACTTGAAGCTGCTCTTCTTTTGCTCTTTTCTTTCATCATCTTGTTCTCTTTTTTTCTCTCTTCCGAAACCCATGCCCGAAAAACTTTACTTTATTGTGGGGGGGCAATCGAATTTTTGTCTCCTGAATAATTTTTGGAAAACTTTTCATTATTGGAGGGGTCCAGACTAATCAGGATACGACATTATGATAGGGGATACTAAAATCCTTCTCAAGGGCTGTTCGTATAAGGGGGAACATCCCAAGGAAGGGGTTAAAACCAGGTGCCTACACCTACATGTTCGTATAATGGGGGAACATCCCAAGGGAGGGGTTAAAACCAGGTGCCTACACCTACATGAAGCCCCACTTTCGGGCGCGGCAGATGCCGCCGAGCGTCGCGGACGGGGCTGGAGTTGGCAGTGTTGTCGGCGATCGGCAGTTCTAAGTAGCGTTATGAGTAGGGTGTCGGGCTCGGGCTAGGTATTTTCGTACCCCTTAATATAATCCTTGTTAAGGAGTGTTAGCATAAGGGGGATCATCCCAAGGTGTAGAGTTTCGGATTTTTGAATCTTTAAGCGATAGAACTTTTGAGACCAGGTGTGCAGGCCGTGGCGCAGCTTCCGCGTGGGTTTGCATAGAGAGCGGCCATGCAACTCGACCTAGTCGGGCTTCGGGTTTCGGGTTTAGGGTTCAGGGCCTCTAAGTAACGGTGACTGGTTCGGTGCCCAAGCAATGAGTGAGCACAGCAGCACATCGGACGCTTTGCGTGTTTCAGGATCGAGACTTTGTCTGCTCAGCAGTCAGCTCAAGGCATGTGCCAATTGTTTCCCCGGTCCGTCAGCAACGTTATTCAAAGGCCATTCTCCACCACGAAACGTTCAAAGGGCATTCTCCACCACTCCTTGAAGGGGGCAGAAGTTCGGGGTTCTGGAGCTTGGCCTGAGCAGCCTTCCCCTAGGTCTGCAGGCTAAGCTGGACATGTCTACTTGGAGGTTCATGGGTACTTGTGTGTCGGGGTTATGAATACCCTACATAGGGTCAGAAGTATCGTTCGCGTACGTATATCGCTACTTATGACTACCCATGAGCCTCCAAGTAGGGCCCTAGCGGCTTGTGAAGAGGACTTGGTTTCTGCGAGCCTGGCGGGTATGCTGGGCGTGCCTCGGCCTCCAAGTGGATAAGTTGGGATAGTAACGTCGCTGCAGGTTTGTGGCTCCTGCGAGATGAGGGGGCATGGAGGTGTGTGTTCCCAAAAAGGCCAAGAAGGGTGCCCTAGCGACCTTATTAGTCTCTTCCTCTCGACCGCCCAAAATGAAAGGGAAATTACAATGAACAACGTGAAGCGTGATTTTACCGTTCATTCTGCGCCCTTTTCCCGTTTCTTTTCTCCTTTTATTCGTCTTGTTTATCGCGCACGCAGTAAGTGTATGTTCCTAAACCCTAAACCCTGAACCCTAAACCCTAAAGCCTAAACCCTAAACCTTAAAACCGGTGCATGCCGACTGAGCTGAGTTCCAAGGTGGCGCTCAGCACTCCGCTTTGGGTGGTCCGGGCCTCGTCAAGCAGTTTCTTGAGAGAACAGGGTTTAGGGTTTAGGGTTTAGGGTTTAGGGTTTTGGGTTTAGGGTGTAGGGTTTCGGGTAACCTAGAACATCGGAACCCTAGAACCTTAGAACGGAAACTCAAACCCTGGAACTCGTTAGGGGGTCACGCGTCTGAACCTCTTAGAACCCTTTGAATAAGGATCATTTGGCTACTCTGAACCCAGACAAGATGGGTTTGGGTTTAGAGGATAGTCAGAGGATCACATTGTGCGGAGGACCCGAAAAAGCCCGCGTCGCCCTTCCCACCCCCCAACCCACCAAAGAACAAAGTGTAGATCCGCCGGCTATCCGGCCTAGAAGAACGTCCCAAGATTATGGGGGTTTACGAATAGACCCCCCAAATAGTAGGATCCCCTTATCATACGGACCCCAATAAGGTAACCCCCCCCCCCCCCCCGCCAATATGGTAAACCCCCCATGTTGCAGACCTGCCAGGGCTCAGGTTGTCGGCAGGGTTTCGGGACCAATGGGGTTCGATGCCTTAGGGCTTCCCAGGGAGCCCTTCATACCCCTTAATTAAGGTACATACCTCAAAATGATATAGGGATCCTTAATATGATCTAAGGCAATTTCCTTAGTGAAGGGACATTGGGCTGTTTGGGCTGAGGGGTCTACAGCACAGCAGCCTCCAGCCTAGATTGCCTTGAGCCTGGCTGGGGGATCTGGGTTTGAATCGTTGGAGCTCAGGTGAAAACTCCCGGGCCCGAGTCCTCCTCATGTTAACCCTCAGAAGGCCCTCATCAAACCGGGCTGCCCCAAGACTGGCAGGGGTTTAGGGTTTAGGGTTTAGGGTTTGGGGTTCAGGGTTTAGGGTTGAGGGTTGAGGGTTGAGGGTTTAGGGTTTGGGGTTTAGAGGGGTGCACTGAGCTCTGAAGCCCACTTTTGGCTTCTTTGCCACCCATCCCCACAGCAGCCCAGCAGCCCCCAACCTTTTCAACCCCAGACCTTATGTTGTTTGGTGGTCTCTCTAAGTAGGGTTTCTGCTTTGTAGGGGCTCTTATTAGGGTTTCTAGGGGCTGTAGTAAGGTATAAGGGTAGCAGATAAAGAGACCACCGGCCTTTATAACCCAGACCCCAAACCCTGAGTTGCTGTTCTACGCCCAGGCCACCACTCGCCTAAAGATCGGGCAAGCGACCGGCGCATGTCTGTGGCAAGAGTGCCTCGACAGAGTTTAGGGTTTAGGGTTTAGGGTTTCGGGTGCCTCGACAAGCACGCCACGGGTTGCGGTTTAGAAGGGCAGGGTACTTCTCGAACCCCCCCAAAAGAACTCTTGAGCCCTAAATATGAACCCTAAAACCTCTCAAAAAACCTGTTAAGCCCTAAACCCTCAACCCCCCCACAACAAATCTCCCTCAAAAAGCCTTTGCAAGCACTAAAACCCTCAACCCCAAACACTCCACACCCCAAACCCTAAACCCTAAACCCGAAACCCTAAACCCTAAACCCTAAACCCTAAACGAGTCTGCTGAGGGTGGGCTACATCCTCGCCCAGGAGGGCTTCGGTGCTCTCTGGAGCGGCATGGCATCCTCGATGCTGCTTGCCACCTGCCTTCTTGCGGGGTTTAGGGTTTAGGGTTTAGGGTTTAAGGTTTAGGGTTTTGGGGTTCCGGGTTTAGGGTTCATTGTTTGGGGGGGTTTATAGGGGTTTAGGGTTTTAGGTATTTAGGGTTTTCGGGTTTTAGGGTTGTAGGGTTTTAAGGGTTATAGGGTGTTTAGGGTTTTAGTTATTCTTATAGTTATGTTTTTTTAGGGTTTTAAGGTTTTGGGGTTTAGAAATTTGGGGTTTAGGGTTGATTGTTTTAACGTTTAAGGTTTCTCTTGAATTCCCTGAAAAGCAGAAATGCGGTGCATTAGGCAGCTGGCTAGACTTGCGTCCAGTGGCACGAGGGTGTAGGGTTCTTGGGGCTTAGGGGCTGGGGGAGGATAAGCCCGAAAACCTAAACCCAAGGTGGCTTCGGGATGTGGGGGCTGAGAGGGAACCCTGCAAGCCCGGAGCCCTGAGATGCTGAACTTTAGGGGTATGTCGGGGTTTAGGGTAGCACTTCTGAAAATGGGGGGTTTCCAGGGTGCCCAAAAAGGTGCTCCTGTAGGGTATTTTGGGGGTACTTTGGGGGTGCCACTGTCTGGGAAGCACCCAAACGAGCTCTATAGGGTTGAACCTGTGCCCCTGTCCGGCAAAGGTAGCCAACCCTGCCATTCAGCCGCCTGGCTTGCGCATGAGTGTTGTCTGTGCTCTTGTTTCGGAACCTCAACTAAGATGCCACAACCAGGGTACAGAATTTTGCCTAGTCGCCGGCAGAATGGTAACGTTGGCTTAAAGCTCCTGTCTGTCGTGGCCATGTTAGCACACTCGAACGATGGGTAAAGCAGCGCCTCCACACCCTAAACCCTAAACGCTAACCCCCCCAGTCCAGGCCAGTCCGAAGCTGCGAAGGTTTCAGGCCTAGCATGCATATGCCCGCAATCGAGAGACTAAAGGGTTTTTAGAGTCTAAACATTGGTTTAGGCCCCAAAACCCTGAGCCCTAAACCCTGAAAGTCCGAGTGTGAGCGATAAAAAACCCCAAAAACCCGAAACCCTGAACCCTAAACCCGAAAAAACCCTAAGTTAGGGTTTAGGGGCTGAGAGGGAGCCGAGGGATGTTCAGGGGTTTAGGGCTTAGGGCTTAGGGCTTAGGGTTTAGGGTAAAGTGTGTCTGCACCCAGAGATCAAGGGATCCTGAGAGCGGACCAGGGATTGCAAACACTGACTTCCAGGTTCGTCATCTACGACCTCGTGAAGCGGAGCTTCTTACACAAAGAGGTAGAGATCTCGGCATCCCATGCCTTCATTGCCGGCGCCATCGCGAAGTCTGTGGCCACCTGCGCAACTTACCCGTTCCAAGTTGCGCAGACCCCCGGCAGTTTTTCAGCTCGTTCTGTGGGTTGAGGGTGCAGTTCCCTCAGCCAGGCTTGTCCAGGTTTTTTGTGATTGATGTGCTACAAGTTCGAAAGCTCATACTGTGTGTCATACGCACGAGATCCATTGCCACAAACACTCTCGGCCGCAACCCAAAGCCCTGAAACCCGAAACCCGATTAGGGCATGATGGGTCTTAACAGCCTCCGACCGAGGACACGACAGAGAGTTCATCGACGAACGCCGGGGGTTGCTGTCGCTGGGCTCCACGGTATCCGGAAGTCGGGTTGTTTAGTTAGGGTGGATTCCTACTTGAAGGGTGAAGGGTTCTAACTTGGGATGTTCCCCTTATGCTACAGCTGCTACAGTCCCTTCATTGAGATGATCATACGGGGTACTGCAATCCCTATTGAGGACTGTTAGTATAAGGGGGAAACTTGCCAAGTTCTAATCCTCAACACCCCCAAGCCGAAGCCCCCCTGCACAGCAGAATCCTACAATCTAAGAATACTCCAACATACCCCAAACCCATACCCCTTAACCTATCAAAGGAGAATATAAAGAAGGGTTTTACCATACCCCTTCCGTAATTTCTTTTAAGGAGTATGCCCAAGGGGTATGTTGAATATCTCTCAGATACAAGACCAACTCCTTGAAGTCGTGTCGACGCACGGGCGGCCATTGACAGAACCACCCTGCGCCCCTCTGCCCTAAACCCTATGAACCCCATGAACCCTGTGGAGAGAGTTTCTGGAGACCCTCGTCTCTGGGGCTAAAGCCTAAACCCTAAACCCTAAACCCTATACCCTATACCCTATACCCTATACCCTAAACCCTAAACCCTAAACGAACAACCTGGGCTTCTTTCGTGTGCTTTCATTGCTGTGGCTGCATTAAACTGCCGGTAGGAGTGAAAGTCGCAGTTCCTACCCTCTCACCATTGCAGCCATGGCAACTGAACTGCAAGGCTATGAACCCTGTGAACCCTATGAACCCTATGAGCCCGAAACCCCAAAAACCTGAACCCTATACGGCATGAACCCCCTTACGACCCGAAACCCTAAACCCTGAACCCTATGAACCCCCAACACTTAAAACCCTATGAACCCTAAACCCTATGAAACCTTAACACCCTATGAACCCCAAACCCTACATACCCAAGAAACCCTATACACCCTAAACTCGAAATACCCTAAGAACCCTAAGCACCCTGTGAACCCTAAAACCTAAATTGCCCTGAACCAAGGAGAAAGGCATTTTTGACTGCCTTATCGAAGTGGTCGTCTTTAGTGGCTTCTGAGCTGCAGGAAGGTTCGGGCTTGGGTTTTAGGGTTTAGGGTATAGGGTTTAGGGTTTTAGGGCTTAGGGTTTAGGGTTAGGGTTTAGCGTTTCGGGTTCAGGGCTTAGGGTTTAGGGTTTGGGGTTTAGGGTTTAGGGTTTCGGCCATTTTGGCTCAAGCCGTTGTGGTTACGAGCATAGGCTCCTGGCTAAGCTACCTGCTTAAAGTGGAGACTATGGAGGCTAGGGAGGCATCACGAACGTACCTGGGCGCCGGCCCCAGCCGCATCTTGGGGTATTTTTGGGGGTTCAAGGGTTCAAGGGTTCAAGGGTTTAGGGTTTAGGGTTTAGGGTTTAGGGTAAGGAGGGTTCAGGGCATCAGGGTTTTCAGGAGTTCGTTGTGTTGTTTCGGGCTTTTTTTGGGGGTTCAAGGGTTCAGGGTTTCAGGGCTAAGCGCCGTGAATTCAGGGAAAGTGCTGATATGGATGCTCGGTGGACAAAACTGTCGTCATGTTTGGGTTTCGCAGAGCGCAATGCGAAGAAGCTGGGAAGGGACTCCTTGCCATTCGATTCATCAAGATGGCGCGTGTTGCTCTCCTGCAGATGGCTGCCGGTATGCTCAACCCTACTGCAAAGCCCGACAGCGTTGTTTGATGTTTGACACCCAGCGAGCCCAACACCCCTTTGCGTACTTGAGCCAAGTTGTCTACTTTGCGCATACTTGGATCCCTACATATTGCACCCTAAACCCAAAGCCCTAAACCCTCCAAGGCAATTGGGCCCCGACATCTTGTACCCTAAACCCTAAAGCCCAAACCCTCAACCCTAAACCCTCTAAGGGAAACTCCCTCAACTACCCAAAGAGCCCAATATTCCTTAATTAAGGAATATTCCTTAAATCATATTAAGGATCCCTATGTGATTTAAGGAATATTCCTTAATCAAGCAATATTGGGCTCTTTGGGTAAGGGAAACTCCCTCAACTGAGGGGGTCTGGGGCTCTGGCAGCTTGTGCCTCGCACGGCCCTGAGGCTTCGCAGCCCTTTACGCCGGCATTGAGGCGAAACTCCTGCAGACGCTGAGCTGCTGGATTTAGGGTTTAGGGTTTAGGGTTTAGGGTTTAGGATTTAGGGTTTAGGGTTTAGGGTTTAGGGTTGAGGGTCTAGGGCTGCCATTTGCTCAAGAACCCCCCCAACAAAACAAAATACTCTTCCTTACAGGGCAATATAGGGACTATTTTCTTTTGGTTTTTCGGGGGGCTCTTTTTAGCAAATAGTTGTTAGATGAACGAACTGAGGAGAAAAAGGGTATAGGGTTACAGGGTTTAGGGAAGATGGTTTTGGGTTTAGGGCTTCGGGAAAAAGAGGGGTTTGCTCGTCCTGGCGCGCTGGGACAAGCCTGTGCAAAAAAAGGGAAAAGGGGGTTCGGGTTCAGGGTTTCGGGAATACAATGCAGCTTCTTTTTGCCCGCTTGCTCACGTTGACCCCCCCTTAGTCTTTCAATTAGCTACTGCATGATGTCATGTCAAGGACTTCCCGATCCTAAAGACAGTGACTTCTGTCTGCCGCACACATCGTCTCGGGTGTTTCGGTTTCAAATTCCGGGAGACTGCCCCTGTGCATGAATCGTGGGGGGGGCAGGAGGCAAAATCACCTTAAACCCTAAACCCCTAACCCCTAAACCGTAAATCCAACCTACGAAGCTGGTTAAGAACAGCCTTCCGTGTTGGAGTTGATGCAGTCGGCCTTAGACCTAAGACCCAAGCCCCCAACCCTTCTCCACACCCTCAACCCTCAACCCTAAGCCCTATCCAGGACCGTGCTGAACTCTGCGCTCATGTCTCCTGGAGCAGACACAACATCGAGGGTTTGGGGGTGGCGCGGGCTTTTTGGGCAGTGCTTGACCGCGATCTTTTCTGGGGACATCGAGAGCACCTGCCGTCCTGCAGCCCCTAGGAGCTCTAAGACCATGCAAATGCATCGCCTTGGAACATCCAATTCTGTCATTTGCAGCTTGTCTTTGCTTCGTCTCTAGTCGCCTGTATCTGTGTTTGCGTGCCTAGCCTTTTCAAGTTCTATTATAGGCCCTGAGGGTCTAGACCCCAAGAATCGAGAAATCTAGGGTGCAGGTGTACATCCCCGGAACCCTAAACCCTAAACCCTAAACCCTAAACCCTAAACCCTAAACCCTAAACCCTAAACAAAGAAACCCAAGAAGGTTCATGTTTTACGAGAAGCTGGTGGCTCAGCTCAGCGTCATCTACACCACCATCGTTGAGAGCAGGACGGGGTCTCCCCCCCACTCCATGAGACCCCGGGATGTCGGGATGTCTAGGGTTCGGGTTTAGGGTTTAGGGTTTAGGGTTTAGGGTTTAGGGTTTAGGGTTTAGGGTTTAGGGTTTAGGGTTTAGGGTTTAGGGTTTAGGGTTTAGGGTTTAGGGCTTAGGGTTTAGGGCTTAGGGCTTAGGGCTTAGGGTTGAGGGTTTAGGGTATCGGGCTGGTTTGAGGTTTAGGGTTTAGTGCAGGGGTTAGGATTCAGGGTTCAGGGTTTCAAGAGGGTTTAGTGGGTAGGGCCTTGGGACATTTTCTATTTCCCTTATTGTGTTGAAGAGGATTGTTTTCCGAATATGTTTTCAGAGGGGTTGTGGGGCCAATCTAGTTTACGGTTTTGGGTTTTTGTGCTCTTTTGCATGCATTCGGGGGACCCTACTTTGAGAAGTACCCATCTAGGTCTTGCTCAAGCCCACCTGTCTTCGATGTCAACACACCCGCGTTAACACACCCAGGTCGACTACCAAAGTTCCATTAAACCCCAAACTTTGGGATGTTCCCCCTTCTACTAACAGTCCTTAATCGGGATTATGATAGGGCCCCTATCATAGTCCCTGTTAAGGACTGTTAGTATAAGGGGGAACATCCCAACCCAAACTCCCTAAGGCCCTACATAGCCATGATACGCTGCAGCCTCGGCTGCTATTCTTTGGGCTTTCAGGGCCCTTCATGCTGATGCAGGCGTCGTCGCGTCAAGCGATCTCATCACAGCGCCTGAGCAGTTGGCCAGTTGGAAGTTGGTTTAGGGTTTAGGGTTTAGGGTTTAGGGTTTAGGGTTTAGGGTTTAGGGTTTAGGGTTTAGGGTTTAGGGTTAGGGTTTAGCACACCTTGGAAACAAGAGATGGTGCAGCGTGCACCTGACATGTGCAGAAATTGCATGATGTCTCAGAAAACTTTCTGCACTGCGTGCCCTACGCTTTAGGGCATTGATTCTCTTAAGCCATCTGACCGGCGGATTCCAAACCCAAGCCTCAGAATCTCTGAATCTGACATTTGAATATCATCCCGAAGAGTTAGATCCTTGGCTGCTGCCATTGAGAACAATGGGTATTCTACTATTTGCTTAAGAACCCCCAAAAAAGCCAAAATGTTCTTCCTTATAAGGGCAACATAGGGATTCTGATTATTATTTTTCACGTTTATTATTTTGGGGTTCTTAAGCAAAAAGTAGTTTTAGTCATGCGAGCTCTTGCTTTCGTCTCTGCGGGCTTCCAAGGGTTGTGGCGTAACTTGCAGCTTCGGTTCAGGGTTTCTTTTCTGCTCGTGCACTTCGTAGAGATTTCAGCCCTGCGTGCAGCGCCGCTGCAAGAGGTTGCGCAGCTTATGCGCATACACCCGAACATTCGTTGCACACCGCACTGGCCGGTGCTCCTACCCAGCACACGGCACATGTTTAGCGTCCGGCGCCACCTGTTCCACGAGGGGATTGGGGTTGCTGCGGCAGCGTGGGGGCGGACTCGTCCAGGCACAGGAGCACGTAGCTAGAGCGGCTTAAGGTGCTCAAGCCCCACGCTGAGGCATACTTCCTGAGGAGCCCCTCTTGTTCTTGAGATGCGGAAGTAAGAAGCAAAATGTTTGCTGCGCATGGGCCTCGGGAGAGGCCCATGAAGGCTCCTCTCGTCGAACACGTTTCCTACTATTTGCTTAAGAACCCCCCCCCCAAAAAAAAAACAAGATGAACAGATTCTTTTTTCGAGTAATTCTTATTGCCTGTTATTTTGGGGTTATTATTACTCTACTTTTCGGGGGTCTTAAGCAAATAGTAGTTTGATTCCGAGGTCACTTCGTGCTGGCTTGACATGCATTGCATTCGGGCCCCGTATACTGCTGTTGCCTTCATTTTGTGGCGGCCCCCTGAAAGCTAAGCGCTTCATGTTCCCTGGGCCGTGTCTGCCATGTGAAATGATCGCAGTGCACTTTTCTTTACATTAGGGTTTAGGGTTTCGGGTTTAGGGTGAGCATCACGTAAGTTGCTTGACCGCCTCACCGGAGCAACCCCCGGCATCCGAAACGCGCGTACATGTTCCGCGCCTACCGTCCTTTGCTTATAGGGTTCTTAAGGGCGGGGGTGTTCAAGGGGGGGTAGGTACCTAGGGAACCCTTAGGGAAGCTTCGGGAGCCTTAGGGAGTACCGGGGGACCTTGGGTTACATGAACCCCCCTCCCTTAAGATCCCTGTCCCTTGAGCATCTTCTAGAGCAAGTCTCAAAGGATGCTCAAAAGAGCCGGGGCACAACTTCGGGCATGCCGAAGTCCGGACAGTTCGGAAACCGAAGGATCTACAACAACCCTCCAAAAAGGAACCCTCATTCTACAAGACGGGCTTCCCCAATTTCTATGGGACCCTAAACCCTAAACCCTAAACCCTAGACTTTAACCGTATATAAAGACCGTACATCCAAGAAGCCTCAACCTTAACCCTTAAAGGGCCCTCAATGCAAAATCCCTCAACGTAAACTCACGAAATAGAACCCTAAAACCAAGCACCCTCAACCTAAACTCTAAACTCGTAAGAGGTTTCGGGTTGAAGGTTTAGGCTTTAGGGTTCGTCAAAAGGGTTTAGGGTTTCAGGAAAAAACGGCTTGTTTTCAGCTTACCTTGGAACAGAGACTGTCAGCGCGCGCCATGGGCTGACTTCCAGCCGACGCCCTATGCCTGGCAGGAACCTTTGTCTTGCAGTGCGATGGAGTTTGGGACCCCCAAAATAATAAATGTTATCACACACACATATATGTATATATAGCTGGGTATATATCGATATATATATATATATACACATGCATATCATACAACTTTACCACATGCAATAAACAAACATAACACATACAATTATATAAGTGTTTGGCAGGGTTCCAGGGTGCCTGATGCTTTCATACAATTTGCACTCGAGCTCGGGGCAGTAGATGGGATAGACAAAAGGGAGATAGACCAGATTAGACACAGCTCGCCTTGGCTGTGGGCGACAATTGTTGGAGTTGACCTTGGGAAGCCCAAGAATCTAGGGTTTAGGGTCTAGGGTTTAGGGTTGAAGGGTCTTTGTTCCTCAATTTCGACGCCGGGTCGATCTTCATCCCGGATGGAAGAAGGCTCAATCCGCAGAAGCCCCTAGCCTAGCTCGACAACTGGACGACTCCACCCGGTTGAGACTTGAGGCCTAGTAGCCCAGTCTTTTGCCCTTTTTCTGGTTCGAGGATGCCTGAAAAATAGAAGAAGGGTACCCTTATCACGATATGGTTGCTGGGCTGCCAAGTAGGACTTTCGGGGTTTAGGAAAGACTTCCCGCCCTGCAGCTGCCGATGGGATGTACCGGTCAGGCTTTGTCAAGCTGGATTCGTGTCTGCAACGTTCCCTCCTGGGAGTATGGACCCTAAACTCGAACCCTAAACCCCAAACCCTAAACCCTAAACCCAAAAAAACGCCAGGATCAATGAGTGGCAGCTCTGGGCAGCCCCACACCCAGCAGAACATGTCGAGTTTGGTATGCTGGGTCAGCTGCAAGACCCACAGCAGTCACCATTTGCTTAAGCAGCCCCCCCCCCCCCCACAAAAAAATGCAAGAATAAAATGCAGTAAATAAATAAGTAAATTGAAATAAAAAAAGAGTATAGAATATTTATAATATAATATAATATGGTCCGGCGTCCCTGGCGTGTCCCCCCCCCCCCCCCCCCCCCATGGTATGGTCAGGTAGGGGGGGGGGCCGACTGTGAGCACACCCTCGGCAAAACCCGTGTGTTGGGAGTGTTGCACCTTCGGTTGAGGGAGCACGCCCTCGGGAAAACCCATGTGTGTGAGGCGCTTATCCCC
>CAJNDS010002544.1:106457-116457 GCA_905221605.1 Symbiodinium natans
AGAGAATTATTCATCTGCTTTTGTCCCTCCAATGGGTGTTGAGTCCAGCACTCCGTGAAACTCTGCTTGAATTAGACATCTGGGTCTTGACCCCTGTTCTTGCAGTAGGCTTTCCTCAAACTGACAAATACACCGGTTGCTGTAAGCTGGGGTGAGAGTGGTAGCAGAATTCATGTTCATCATCCTGAGTCTTCAGGCATTGTGAAACAAGCGGTGATACCGTTGGCTCAGGCATTTCCCTGCTCGAGGCAACGCAACCCAATTGCAGCGGCAACTGCACTGTCGGTCTAGAGCAACTCGAGCAACCGCCTCGCCAATGTCGTACAGGAGTGCAAGATTATGCACCCACTTTTGGATAAAACCTCTGTTCGCAGTACTGGAAGAGTTGTGGAATTGGCAGAAATGACGGCAGCAGTGAAGCAGTAAGTGCCCAACATAGAGCCACCTCTGACGGCAACACTCTTGCTTGGCTTGAACTGGCACCACACCTGTCAAGTTTAGAACATATGACACGTGCTGCACTTGCTTTTCAAAAGCCCGCGCTCAAACAGAAGCGACACCTGGCGTGTCACCCACACAAGAGCTTGCTGGGCCTGCCTTCGGATCCGGTTTGGGTGCTCCCTGGCGCAACTTTTGCAAGCGAGCACGTGATGATATTGAACTCGGTCCTGTCCTAAACCCTGAGTTTTCATTCCAACATCGCACAAGTACATCAGAAACCTCTGTCTCTGGTCCCCCTGCTGTCAGCTCAATCTTTGTAGAAACAGCAGTCGCAATTACTAAACGGTGGCTTGCTGTGAATTCCTGAGGAGATGTCTGTCGAGGCTTCCAGTCGCACAGAGACCCGGATGCTCATCCAACAGATTGCAGGAACAATTCGGGCACGCGAGCAACTGCCTGTTCACAGGATAGCAGCCATGGGAGGTCTAGTTCCGAGCCGAAGAACGTATCAGCTCATCGTACTATATCGTACTGAAGCAAGCAAGCAAGCAAGCAAGCAAGCAAGCAAGAACCATGCGAAGACCCACGCCCAAAGAACCGACGAAGTCTTTCGCACAAAGGCTGAGAAAGGATGCGTTGCGGGGTTTCGACCCCTCGCTTGGCTGCCTCCGTCTCCTCTGCGGGCTCGTCTTCGGTGGCCTGCTCCTGGCAAGCTCGAGCCAATCGAGCTAAGTCGCTAAGCGCAAAGACTAGAAAACGATACGCAGTTCTCAACTACTGGATATGCACCCACATGCAGACCTTCTGCAGGTAGTCGCCAGCCAGCTGGTTTCCATTCTTGAAAACCCACACTCCCTTTCCATAAGGCTTGTTGTACCTCTGGGCAGTCATTAGTGCCACATGGCTTGTGAAATTTGGTCCAGGAATGTCTAACTAAGAGTCCAACATCGATGGACAACCGTATTCTGCGGCTGTGTCTGCCAACTTTGGGCGGCGTGCTGGACGGCTATGGCTGCCTATCCGACTCTGTTCCTGACTCCCCACAAAAAAACGTGAACCGCGCGCTGCGCAGCGCTGCGTGAATAAGAGGGCCGCAGGCCATGTTGAGCCTTGTGGGCCTTGTGGGGTGGGCAAAAAGACAGGGACATTCAAATTGCGCACCAAGACCTCCCAACCCGCCCGGAATGTTTCAGGGGCCCAAGGGATCGCTGGGGACCTTGCAGGAGAAACGGTGCAGCCATCAATGTTTGCTTGAAGGCAAAAACGGCAAAAACACCTGCGTGGCAAAGTGCTCATCGAGCTAGGTTTCAGCAGATCTTCTGGGGCAAGACGCACCAAATAGGACGGCATGGTCCAAACATGGATGGTATGATGGCATCGAAAGAAAGCCCGACACACTCGAACACAAAGGCGGAGAGGATTTCTATTGTGCACCAACCCTGTGGATTTTGTTGGGACTGTGTGCGGGCATTGGCGGGCATGGAAGTGGTGTCGGTGTAACATTAAGGCATCAGGGTGTCAAAGTTCCAATCTTGAAAGGTTTGCAAACGTCTTGTGGCGGATCCCTCCTTTCCATGCTTGTTGGGTCGGCGGACTGAGGGCTCTTCAAGCAATCAAATTCACGAAGCTGAGCTAGAGGCCTGAACTTGCCGCAGTAGAAGGTGCCATTGGGGAACACCCACCTTAGTTTCGGAATCCTTCTGGACCTACAGGAAAGAGTTTTGGGTGCATGCAAGAGTACTGAGCCAAGCAACTTCCCACTGACGATCTTGCCATCTTCCCATTCTCCAATTAGCTGAGTGCCATCCTTGGCGAACCTGAACGGCTGGATGCAAGAATTTGGAGCGAAACCCGCACACTCTGCGTTCGGAGGCTATCCTGCTGAAACTAGTTTTGGTTGGGATCCAGGCCGCTCAGTTGGGAGTCGTGGGCAGGAACTTACTGTGAAACTGTGCCAAAGTGCCATTTCGACTACTCTGAGTAAGCCTCATGAACAAACAGTCACTCTCATTGCAGCCACATGCTGCTATGTAGACTTCATGGCAACGAAATACGTGTCTGCACAACACTTTACAACATCCGGGGCGAGAGCGTGTATGTGCCGTTGCCATGCTTCTTGCCTTCCCTCCACTGACCGGCATATGCCTAGGCAGCACTTGACGTCAACGATTGAACGACGTCTGAATCCCTGTCGTGCCTGAAGTCTGAGTCTTAACCAGTTGCAGCTAATCACAGTCTTTCCGCTGACATCCTGCAACTACAAGCCTTCGGGACACTGGCTCCTGGAGCTCATGCGGCTGAAGCAGGAATTAAGATATCCTCCCCTGCTGGACAGTCGATCCAACCAGTCTTGCACAAAGCTTGACGTCGTAAAACAATATGCTATATGAACAACTTGCTGGATC
The DNA here is from genome assembly GCA_905221605.1 of Symbiodinium natans. NCBI lineage: Eukaryota > Dinophyceae > Suessiales > Symbiodiniaceae > Symbiodinium > Symbiodinium natans. The sequence continues at coordinate 109,304 of CAJNDS010002544.1, forward strand.
TGGCTCTGGCTGCGTCTCCATTGACGTAGGTGAAAGTGCCGTCTGCTGGAGCCTGTTTGTCAGCAGCTCTGGCAGTATGTCAGCCAACAAGCTGCAACATCGAAGCTTTTGCCAAAGGACATCTCCGTAGCTAAGAATTAGATGTCAGGCTCGACAAGCAGTCGGAGTCCTCAGGGCTGGCGTTGGCTAGGCATCCGCGAAGGCCAGCAGTGAAGTTGCCCAAATAGGTGCCTTGCATGGCAGCGAGGCGCTGATCTACAGCTGCACCGCAGCAACATCAGCAGGATTTGAGGACAAAGTCCAGAACTTTCATTCGGGGAAATCTGGTCTGTCTTTTATCTCGCCCTATACCATTCTGATCTGACGCCCCTTTCGTCCCTCAGCTCTTGTTGATGGCAGGGGTAAGGACTCAAGTGCCATGGCTAGCAACCTCCCCGCGGCGGAGCGTTCTCATCTGGTGGATCTGCATCCTCCTCCTGCAACTGTTCGAAAGTGCGTAGGCTGCTTGCAAATATGGATCGTAGAGTAGCAATGTTAGAATACCCACGATAAGACGAACACCAAAGCATGCGCTGGATCCATTGCGCGATGCACTTGTTCATATGTCCGGCATGGTGAGACCAAAATGATATTGACGTAGGAAGGATTTTCCAAGCCCCCGGTCCTCACCGACATTGTTCCTGCGAGCAATATGCAAGCTTCACTGCTCGCAATCAGCGCATCACGAATGTTGCAGCACTTAAGCACATGGTAGTACTTATCATTAGTTTTTCATCCAAACTTCTCCAGAGTCCCTCTCCCGTCACCATCACGCATTGGAGGCCCCGTGACACACACACACACACATTCTTCATGCACATTCAGGCCGAGTTTCTCTCTAGTACACTTTACGTCGGAGGGTAGGACCTTAACCACGCCAAAAACGAAGGAAGTAACACCACAACAAGAAAAATTGCAGCCACGATTGCAAATTCAGAAGGGCACGCCATGAGTGAAGCTCTTGCGTTGTCACGCCGTAGAAACTCTGCCCCGGACTGATTCTTGGCAACTTGCGTCTGTGACCCTGGCCTAGCCTAGAGGCCTCGCGGATGAAATGCTGGTTGACCACTCTTGTGAGCTCTTAACCGCCTCGCAACTACCCCTCGAAAAGCTTGTTGAAGCTTGCATGCACCCTTTTGAAAGATGGAATGAGTCAAACGAAGAGCTGAACGCACTCTTTCGTTTCAACGGGAGTGGTACCAAGCGTCTTGAGCATCAAGAGCCAAGGGCTTACATGTTACGACTGAGCTCCTTACCGACAACCACTGGTGTACTTGCGACGTGGTGCTGCTGTTGTCACTAGACAGGCCCGGCGTAGCGCCCTCTTGAGGCGCCTGTACGTCATCTTGCCAAAGCCGTGCTTCCTGTTCTCCTCGTACTTGCCTCTGGCCCACAAAATCACACCAAATAGGACGTAACTCGAATCACATGGGTCCCAACATGGTGCCCCATCACTCCCTAAGTTTCCAAGACGATGCAATCTTTCCAGCCTTCATAGCTGTCACCAGTCTTCTTGAAGACATAGAGTCCTTTTCCTTCAGCAACCAACGAGTTGCTGGATTGATTGAAAGAACCAGGAACCAGTCGGCCAGCCATAACGCTCTCCATGTGTGTGCACTGCTGTCTTAAGCAGACATAGTTGGGGGCTTGCCTTGCCATCACAGCTGAGGCATCTCTCTACAGTTCCCGCCAATGAGCGCAACACTCAGCAAATGCGCACACTGCTTTTTATCGAGCACTCGTTGCCTGCACGGAGGCCCTCCACGTAAGTGCCGTCGTAGGTGTCACCAGTTAGGTAGAGAGCCTTGCCTTGCATGTGGAAAAAGCGAGAACGAAAATAAAAACAAATTTCTAGGAGATTTCAGGAAGAGAGGAGATTTTGGCATCCTTACCACCCACATCTGGTAAATGCCAGAAAGCATTCGCCAACAACGGTGCAGGCGACAGGCTGCGAGCAGTACACTTTGATGCTCTAGCCCATTCGCACTCATCATTCGAACAATGTCCAAAGCGATGCCAAGCTTGAGCAGTCTCAAAAATTTCGAGCCTTGACCCGTGAACTTCTGTGACCCATCCTCGCAGCTTTCATCGGAGATGGGCAAGACCACTGACGGCAAGGATGCTACCTCTACATGCCTGCATGACCTTAGCATGCTGGTCACAGGGTCGACAAATTGCACATGTCGTGGTCAATGTTATTAAGTATGTTTGCCGGGGCATGCTGTCCTCACGGGGTTTGTCGGCACCCTTCACAAAGAGCCTGGCGTCGTTGTCAATCACCAAGCACAAAGCCAACAGAAAGTGAAATGAATGCAAACACACAATGCTCAGGCATTCCTTCAGAAACTCACCTTACAGCAAGCATCCGTTGCGTTAGTTCGTAGCCCCTAGCACACGGATTGAGTGTGGTTCAGAACATGCCAAGGATTGAGCAAGTGTGACGGGCAGGCTGATACTTCGGTTCTCCCTCCTCTACTTCATCACCCATCTTGCAGGCCCTGTCAGGGCAGACTGGCGGCAGTGTATCTGCTGGTAGCTGAACAATTCTCAAACTCCGCGTTTGGCAATGCGGCGAAACACATCCGCTTCCCCGCCAGCTCTAGCGGCAAGTCCCCGATGCTGTGGGCCAAAAATCTGCAAGAAGATCCATCAAGCGCTTTTTCAACGAACTGCCTATGCACAAGTTGTTAGAGATGTGGCATCCTTAGCGCGGTTGCTCGCCGACGGTGTGCACAGAACGAAGATGCCGGTATGCCAGTGAGATGATCAGACACAAATACCCTAACTGCCTAAACTTGCCGCTGGTTCATAAGACCCCCCCCCCCGCCCGGCACATCGGTTCGTCCAAATCCTCTTGCAATTTCGCAATTCAGCTTCCCCACCCCTGATCTTGACCTTGAACATCCCTTGTCTTCCCTGTCGAACGAGCACACCTAACAGGGCCAGCCGGCGCTTGACCCCGGGCTTGGGCTGCCATGGGTGCTTAGTTTGCTGCTTGTACCATTTCACTTCACAGACTGCCTCAAGAAGGGGACCTTATGAATTCGTTTCTCATACTGGATAAAATGACTTGGCCAACTTGTCCGACCATGTCCGACCTCAGAAGAACTTGAAACCTTTTTCGCCGCCTTTCTTCTGCTCTCGTGAGTCCATGCTGTTTGTGGCGGCTCAAGAAGGGACAGGTCCACGTGGGGATCCAAGCGTCGCATCTCCTCGCACAAGCGTTTCCATGTTTTCCATTTCAGTATGAAACTCTATTTCAGCGATGCTGATGTTGAAGTGATGGCTGCTGGAGCAAGCCGGTCCGCGATGGCGGCAAGGGCAAACGGCTCTGCTCCCAGTTTGTAATAACTGCTCTCCTCAGTGGCCAGCAACTAACATGAACAAGGCAAACCATTCTTTACTGGTCTTCTGCTTCCCTATTCTAGGTCAAAATATGGACGATGCACTCGATTTGACAAGGCATGGGACGCATGTTTGCAGATTGACACAAGCCCATGCAAGCAACGAGCTGCAACAAAAACTCGCAGAAGCTGCCCGAGATCCTGAGATCCCAGCACGCTCGGCAAAGAAGGCTGCTGGATTGCTGAAGCGCTGAGCAATGACGGTTTTCGTCATGATCTCAGGGTGGACAACAAGCATGTCACGAGGAGTTCACACTTGCAGTCAGCAAGCTTACAAATCAAGCCGACATGACGCTTTCCATTTACATTGAATCATGCTTCCGTTAATAGCAGAATAAGAAAGAAACAGCCATGAGAACATCCGCTCGATCCAGCATGTATGCTTTCCCGCCTCAGCACCTGGATCTCGCAGCAACTGCCCAGGCCTTCACACCGAAGCTTGTGCCAATTCCCCTAGAGAAGCAGTGACAACTTTGTCTTGGCTGAGGCCGAGTGCAAGGAATGGTTCAGGTACCGGTGTAGCTGCACCCCATCTCAGCATGCTTCGAATGTTATGAGGCATGACACTGCGCACCGTGAGTCGAAGTTTCACAGCAGCACAACTTTGTTGTCTTACACGTCTCTATTGCGCAAAGCTTCCCAGGAGCATCAAGCGAGCGTAGTCCAGGATGCAAAGTCCAAAGGGCTGCGCTCTCAAAAGCCTTGCTGAATTTCATGACACTTGGATTGGATTGCTGCACGTAGCGATGAAGCTTGTCAGGACCTATTCTAGGCACTCTGATGACCATGAAGTCTCTGAGTCCTCGCAAGCTCTTTTGCTTCTGCGATGAGTCATGAGCATTTGTCCATGCACATGGCTGCAGCATCGTCTGCTGCATCCTCTGTCTGAAGATTTGGGCACTCATCATCTTCCAGGCAAAGCGACCCCAGGGGAAGCTGTGAATTTCGAAGCTCGGCTGTGGCGGCTGTGGCTGTGTAGCACCAGAGCCCCGAACCTCCCAGGGTGACGGTCTTCTTGAGTCCTTTGAGTGCAGTTGATGTCCAGGAGTGTTCAGAGCAGGTGCTCCAGCACTGTCCGAAACGCGGGGCGGCAAGCAAGGTGCGTTTTGAACCGGAAAGTAGAGGAAGCTCCTGCTCTGCAGGCTGTAAGCCCTCCATTGGCAGCTTCAGGGTTTCCTGTTGAACTTCAATTGTAGCTGTAAGGCGTCGCAGGTCAACTGCCACAATGCGTGCCCTTTTGCCCAAGACTGCATCTACACCCTCTGGAAGAGGCACTAGCGATGACATGGAAGCTTCCTCAAGAAGAGTCCTGTTGTCCACGATCAGGACCTCGGTGCCAGCTGGAACATCCACAGCCTTCAAGATTCGCAGGGTCTGGAGCTCCTGGTCTAAGGCCCGCTTGAAAGGCTCGGTGCAGGAGTTGAAGCAGCTCGCTGCGCTCGCTTCCTTGCATAGGTCCCGGCAGGCCGTCTCCTGAGTCTGCCAAAAGTCGTCCTCACCTGAGATCTTGCATCCGAAGGTTGGTTTGATCTCCCCCATCTGCAATGGCATGAAGTCAATCAAGGTCCATGGCTCATCTCCTGTCGCCAGTGGCATCTTGCTTGGGTTCATAAACCCGCCAGCGATGACGAAACGCCGCTCGGCTCCTCGGATGATTTTCCACTCGGAAAACTCGGACTGCATGGCGGCAAAATACCGCTCGGCTGTTGACATGGTCATCACGACATAGTCCACATTCAGATTGGGGAACGATGCCGCAAAGGCTCGACGCACCGTCCCTTCTTTGACAACGCTACTGAAACGGACTAAGCGATCGGGTCCCAGGGCGGATGGCTGAAATGGGCTTCGCGGAACCGCACATCGACCGGACTCCCACCAGGGCTTGTAGCCATCCCCTGCAATGTCTGGACAACCAGAGCTGAACCAAGTCTTGCTTGGGCCATCCGCACGAAAAAGCTCGCAACGCATGTCCGTCACATTCACGGGCTCCTCACAGCAGCAGAGATACTCCACACCATTCTCGAAGACTGCTGCATCCTTGTGAGCTCCAAACTTGTGTGTCAGGTCAAGTAATTCCAAGCGACCACGTTCCATTTCATTGATCGAAAGGTCTTGCTCATGCGTGGCGTTCTGCTGCATATCATCAAGCTGCTGTCGTACAAAATCTATGGAAACATCCGTCAAAAATGAACATGCCATGGACGAGAACACCGCCACGCCCCAGAATGTCGCTGTTGCTGCCATTGTGATCACGAGCGGTGCTGCAGCAGCCGCGGTAAGACTAGCTGTCACAGCCGCGGCAGCACCGACTGCCAGCTGTCCAACTCCTGCACCAGATGCAATGGAAATTGTCCAGGACAGCCCTTCTTTGGTCAGGCCCCATGTCGTCTCACTTGCCTGATACCAATCGTTCTGCCCGTCGTGTACAATCACATGCAGGTCATATGCGCCTAAAGCTGCAAGACATGAGAATTTCTCGCCAGGCTGCACCTGATTCTGGGTGTGTGCATAAACACGTGCCACTTTTGGCAAAGCAAGGAAATTCAAGGGCAAGGAGGCGTTATTGATTACAGAAAAGTGAAAGGCCGACCGATTGGCACTGGTGTTGATGCTGGCCAGCTCGGCCGACTCAGCCCGTAAAGCAGCGGAATGGTACAACAGGCACTCCGCAACAAACCAGTGCAGCAGCATATGTCGACCAATCTTCAGGTGCAGCTGAACATGGAAAACTATTTTTCAAACGATCTGTCTTGGTATCTGAGCCATCATATGCGGCAAAGGCATCGTCAAGCCACGATGTTGTAAGCCGCCATGTTATTGCAGAGAACCCTTGGACTTCTTCAACACGCGATCAATTTAAGGGCACCCGCTGCTGGCGTGCACTTCCAAGTATGGTACTCACGTATGGTACTCACGTATGGTACTCACGTATGGTACTCACGTATGGTACTCACGTATGGTACTCACGTAAGCAAGAACAGCGCAGAGAAAATACGCCTTCCCAGGCGTGGACTTAGCAGCTTGAGCTCCTACAAAGCTCTGCTTTCACTGCCATCTGCCGCAGAGTCACGGAAACCATGCTGCAAGGTGCGCGAAGACTAGCCCAGAAGGACCTCCACCAAGACTTGCCAGTTGCTCCGGGGTGCAGCAGGACATAGCAGGACCCAACCCCGAGCCGACCTCCTCTGCCCCCCACCGAGTTGGCTCGACTCAGCCACCAGTGCTGCAGGCCACGCATGGCCGCGTCGTCCCTCAGCAACGCGAACTTTGAAAACAAATACACGAAGACATGGCAGCACAAGCCAGAACATGCCCCTCAGCCGAGCGGCGCAAAATCTGCCAGCTCAAACGCATGCAGAATTCTCTGGTACCAGCTCTCTTTGCTGATTTTTGCGCTGGCTTCAGACATGGGGAAACCTTGCATTGCAAAGGGCTGCTTCCTGCCTTGCAGCAGCAACAAGCAAGCTCTCAAGAGTCAGGCAAGTATCAATGCGAACGGTGGCGATATAATCCAAAAGCTGTTAGAGCGGGTCGATGGCCAGAACGCTGACGCCACTCCAAGTGCTTTGACACCTGTCTAGGACCCTAACCATTCACAGCATCAGCAGCCAGGACTGCATTTCCCTACCCGTGCTGCGCTAAACTGCTCTACTTCATCGGCCTGGAACACATTGATGATTTCCTCCAGTGGCAGGCAAGATTTGTTAAGAC
>CAJNDS010002544.1:121457-153957 GCA_905221605.1 Symbiodinium natans
AATGTCAGGGTAAGGACGTGTGGTGTTTGGGAGTTACATGCATGGATGAAAAACACATTTCCTGCTCATGACTTGTGGGCAGCCACGGTTCAGCCGGCCTTTTTTGTTAACGTCTGCAGAACGGACCGAATGGCTCCTGCCAGGAAGCAGTGCTTGCATAAGCATGCACAAGCTATAGCCTCGCAGCACGGGTTCCATTTGCCACTGCGTCCAACAGGAAACAACCGTTGCACAACACTTGCATTCAATGTCCTGTGTTCACAAATGAGTTCGCCCGAAAGTACCCAGCCCATTCCTGGGAAGGCCGACACAGTGTCGCGACAACATCTTGCTATCATGCTTATCTCAGCCGGGCAATGAACTGTACCTGATGAGACCTGTGACGCACGGGAGGTAGAAAAGCGGCATTTTCGTTGGTCGGGTGAGACAGAAGTTTGCATTCTCTGCCCCCCCTTGCATAGAGCAGGAGGGAGCTTCGGCAACGGAGGGAGCGGCAGTGGCATCTTCGATTGAGCGCTTGGAGGCCGAAAGCCAGAGTCACTAGCAAAGCATGTATCTGTTTGAGTGCCGATGGACGGGCTGAGGGAATCCTGGCATTCAGCGTGCAGCGAGCATTGGTTCTGCAGGCCCTTCAGTGATGCCTGCAACTCGCTCATCGCCGTCCGAATGACTGTCAGGTCTGTCCACTCCAAATGGTGCTCCATCGACATCGAGTCTGGCCCCTTGGGCACCTTAGACACAGTCTCGAGGGTCTCCGCAATGCGCCTCTCTAGAGCTTGTCTCGCTTCGCGAATTGATGCTTTCTGCCTGGCCGAAGTTTTCCGCAAAACTTCAGCAGAGAACCAGAAAGTGTTGTAGACAGTGCAATGGCTGTTCAACATCAGCGGGTCATAGCTGCTCCCTCGTAATCGCAGGAGTCCCTCCTGAAGCTCACTACAGGCAATGGCTCCGATGTGATCTCTGTCCAGAATGTTCATGACATCCTCTGATGTCGGCGGAAGTGCAACTTTCATAGCCTTCAGTATGTTTCGGCCTTCAGGGGCCTGCAGCAGCTTCAGCGTTTCGTGTTGTGTCATATCTGGGGCCTTGCCCATGATATCAAAATACAGTCGGGAGATGCGCTCCTTCAGCTGCGTGATTTTGAAACTCGCCTCTTCTGTAGAGTCAGGAGGCTGGTTGGATGCCAGCAGTAGGACGCGCTCACATATCACGCCTGTTACGACATTCCTTGGCTGCTCCTTGCTGTGCGCTGGCTGAAAAGATTGGGGGCATCTTGACACTAGAGAAAGCCCAAAAATGTAAAGCCCCAAAAGCCAGCAGATGTCAGCCAAGATTCAATACCGCAAAGTTGCTGACCAGTAAGAAGGCAACAACATAGATACCCCACAAGTAGGATTGGAGCATCATTTGTGCGGCGATGTCAGGCCAGGCCTCTATCAAAACGAGTTGAATATGAGTCAAGAACCCCTGAAAGATGCTGTTGAACAAGCCATCTCCTGCTTCGTTGCCAGAACCCAGAAGCTCGCAGCAGAGTAGGGCACCCGCATAGCAAAGGGCGGTCAACAAAATCATGACGTCTAGAATTGCAATGAAAGTGCTGAACAAGCCTTTCACTAGCATTGCAAGTGCCGGAAAAGTTTGCAGCAGCCGAATGATGCGCAGCAACCTGAAAGTACGAATCGTTTGTAGCGACGAGGTGGACGTCTCTGCAGAACTCGCCTCCAGAACATAGAAGGCGGTATGCGCAAGCGTGGCCAAGAGAACAACAGCATCAAACACTCCAGAGATGCTGTAATAATATTTCTGTCCCAGAGCCTGGCTGCGCAGGCAATACTCAATGGCGAAGACGATCAGGAAAACAATTTCCAAAATTGCAAGCACGTACAGAACTGGCCCAAGCCTCTCGAGTAAACCTTCCCCAGACAGATCTGCCTCTAAACCTAATTCGACACCAAACGCAATCGACTGCACAAGGATTAACGTTCCGAACAGATGGTTAGACTCGTCTGAAAGAACCCAATGGGATCCAACGAGCACTTTGCGCACGTGTTCGTCGTGTATAGCATCCAGCCGCAGCCACGTTGGAGAGTTCTGAACATCTAGCATGGATGATGTCTTTGCTCGCAGCTTCATCATAGTGGAGTTCTTGATTCTGTATGCTTTCCTTGCAGCGTTCTTTGCATACGCATGACTGACTGAGCCTTCGCTGCTTTCCTCATCATCCTGGAACTTCGGTTCCAGCTCGGCCATGGGTTGACACACAGAGGTAGAACTTCCAGGATCAGCAGTGTGGGAAAGTTGAACTTTCTCCAGACCCAAAACTTTCCCAAGACTTGTGAGGCATGGCACATCCTTTTGGCTTGGGCCAAGAAGCCTTGCAGATATACTATTGCGGATATGCCTATAGCCACAAAGCTTCAGAGATGTCGAACCCTTTTGGGGGAACCGTAGCGACCTGTTTAAGGATTGTGGGGCAGGCGAACTTTCCAAGTAAGATGATCCAAGAGGCACATGATTGATCCAAGAGCTCGCGGGACGTGAAGAGCCGCCAGCGGCGGAGCATCTGCCACACGACGCTCTCCACGGCGAGGGTCTCGTTATCTCAATTCACAACAAGCGGCCCTGGAGTGTTTACAATCATGATGTAAGCCTAAGCTCCTTGCTTGCCCATGCAGCAGGTGGCGACCAGCGTGAGACAAGTTCCTCCAAAGGACAGCGGCCTACGAAAGTTTTATCTGAATCTGCAAATTTTCTGCTACAGTGCCTGGATGAGCTGCTGTTTGCTTGCCTCATCGGGCATCGCTGTCCCCCAAGGTTGGTGGATCCATAGTTGGCTCCCCTCACTCACCGTAAATCCGGGATGTGGACCTGTCCATGCAATATATTGAAATGAGCAGCTTGGAGATCAAATGATATAAAAGGCATATAAACAAGCATCTGCGCTCGCAAGGAAGACCACAGACATTCATCTGCGGCGTGGCCTTGGATTTGGGAGTCGCGCACGAGCCAAGCCGCGGAAACCTCATGGCTCGGTCTTACCCAGGTCTGCAGGGCCGCGTGCTGCAGATCGGCACCCACGCCCAGACCGTCGGCAAGAATGCAAAGCGACATAGCGCTATGTCGCTTTGCCCCACTCCATCGCAGGAGGCATTCTCACAGCGTGGCCTCTTTGGGCTGTGCCTCCCCTCCCAATGCACACAAGCTATCGTAAGCTTGTGAAATCTCGCAGGGATCGATTCTCTCATTGTAATGTGGAACATTCCGGGTAGTTTCGGGATCAATAAGGGAACTGACAGGCCACCCACTTGCGGACCGTAAGTTCGTGCAAGTCGTATGTTCACTTGTTGGGAGTGCAAGCCAGCGCCAGCTAGGAGCACATTGGGCGAAAACTGTGCAAATCGAGAGTGGGACTCGACTGAGGCCGTCGTGCTTTTGACTCGCAGTTACTTCTTGGCCTCTTTTGGCGCAACTCTCAGTGGCTGGGGGGCCTGCTTGCGGGCGGCGCGGATGCGCCAACTCCATTATCTCATGGGAATGCTCAGCAAGCCTGCTTTTGCTGGCTTGCGGCAGCTTGGCTGAATCTGGGCAATGTGATGCAATGTGAGACCTTTGGAAAAGTTTGGAGCTGAACAAGTGGGGCTTCAGGTCGGCTTTGGGCACGTTCTGTGACCGGCCATCAAGAAATCTTCTCAGCAAGCTCCTTGCCGGAGACACGGATGCTCACCTAAGCTGTTGGGAATCTTTCGAATGCTAGAGTCTTTCTGTGCAGGCAGCAAACTGACCTACTGCCTTCGCCACTGTACGTCCCTGACAAGTACACTCATGAAATGCGACACCTGAGCGTCCGGCCCAACCCTTTGCTGGTCCAGTGCCCTCTTCAAGCCTCGCACATGGTGAGAGGCTTTTGCCTTCAAGACCTACCTTGTCCAGAGTGCCGGCGAGACCTGTAGCAAAGCCGTTCTCCAACTTTGGCCTCAGCTTCAGGGGGCATGAAGAAACAATGACCAGAACTACTTCCTCACACGAATGATTGGGATCCCGCGATTTCCTCGACAACGGCCCCAGTGCTCACCTGCGGATATTGGAAATGTTGATTCTTTAACAACTTCCATTTGATTTGTGCTCGGCACTCAACGGCCGTGCTTCAAGAGACATATTGCGCTTTCGACACGCGAACAGAACTGAACGGTGTGGCAGCTCCCTCCAGAACCATTACAAAGTCTGTATGATCTTCAAAGCTACTGACTGGCTGCCTGCATCTCACGGGTGCCTTGCTAGTCGGTCAATGTTTGGGGGGGGCCCAGACTGGTGAGTTCCCAGACCTGAAGAACAGCAAGAAAGCTGCTGGGTGAGTCCAGCAGAGGTGTAACTAACTTCAAGCCCAGCCTTTGCACAAACGGAAAGAAGATGAAACAAAAGGTACCGACTCGAAGCTGAGCCGGCAGCTGTGTGACCGCGAGCACTACGCGAGCATTTGGCGGTTGTTGTATACTATTTAGTCTTTCCACGCGCAAAGAGCATGACATGCTCTACATTGTAGAGTTCCGCAATGGCTGGCAAGTTGGCTCGTCGTTGCTTTCCGCGGTTCATCTGTGCAGGCTGCTCTCAGGCAGGTGCACCATCCGCCAACCACTGGCCGAATACTGTCTGCACGCAGAGACGAAAAAGGTCGGGGCCTTCAAAAGCCACCTGCGCCTCCTTCGCGGATTCGCGAAACTCCCTGAATAAAAGCCCAACGAAAACGCTGCATCCTACCTTGCCACATAGAGGTTTAGCGCAGCATGGCGGGACTTGAGCGAGGAATGGGCAGCTTCGGCTACACTACAGCTGCTGCCACAACACGAAACAATGTAAGCAAGAGCAACCACAAAGCATAACGTCAGAACTTTCGCGAACAGTGTAATCTTTCGCTGTAACTATGGCCAGCCTTTCGCGGACCACTAGAAACGGCTAAAAACGCTTGTTTTGTGAGCGCGAAAGCGATGAGCTTTACAACAACCCTCATTTTTTGTGGGTCAACTGAGTGCTGCAGCACTGCGCATTGCTGCATGCTCGGGCAGGCACACGCCCAAGCTCGGCAGACTTGAGCGATTCGGACTGTCGCACGATGATGCCACCTTTGTCCGCACCTCGCAGCCAACAGAACCATGTGGTTTCGCATCAGCAGGATTGAATACATCGAAACCCTGGTGCCTCCTGTTATCCTCCATCGAGGAACCGCTGGAACATTCGAAGCCACCGCTGCTGCAGGCTCGTCTCTGGCAATCGGAAATGGATCATCGTGGTCCTGCAGGTTTGGTGAATGTGGGAGGTCTGCGCATGCCGGCATGTCTGATTACGACGTGTCCATAGATCAAGGGACAACAAACCGAGTGTGAACCTCAAGGACAGCATGGACAGCGTCCTCTCCAATCTGCCCAGCAGCTTCTTCAACATGATCCTGACGGAGGCTTCAGACTGCGATGAAACCGGATGACGGCAAAGGACGAATGGCTGGCCTGCTCAGTTCCGCTGGGGCCAAGGTACTGGAAAATGTAGATCGCCTCACGAGCAGGTGGTTACGAATATGACTCAAATATGACCAGCATATGACCAGCATATAAGACTCTATGACTCCATGAGTGATGCCTGTGCAGGACTGCTCGTCTGGGGAGGGAGGCTTTGGGGGGCTATTTGGGACCTAAGGACACCACCAGCGGATCGACCAGGTCGCTGTTCTTTACTGTGCTGCCATCCCTACCTGAGAAGATGACAAGCATCAAGTGGAGCTGCAATTCCTTACGGCCTTCGAACGGACTGAGCCAAAGGCATAAATCGAACCACGACGCGTGCTCGGGCGCGGAGGATGTCATTTTCCCTGAGTTTATCATACACGAGCTCAGGCGACGCAAGCGAAGCCTTCTTCACCGAGACACGTTTCAAATCCAGCACAGTCGTAGCCGAGTCGACTTCGAACTCATGCGTCCACTCCTGTTGTGAGTTCGGCTGCCATCACAACAACGACTGCTGGTTGCTTGTACGGAAATTAACAGCAAGTACTCCCTGGCTGACCTGTTCCTCATGCTTGAACGACACAGTGGCTCGCGGCATCGCAAAAGAATCCAATTTGTGAGGCTGCTGACTACTCGAGCCAAATGGAACAGGCCTAAGTAGGCTAATCACAGCTTGGATTCGCAGCTGGACAGCCGCACGCACACTGTAGCGAGTCGACTTAGCCAAAAACTCTCGCTTTTCAAGAACTCGATAGCATTCGCATTCCTTTAGATTACCGGATTGGCACCGTCTCTGACAACCGATGATGGGTGGCGCTGCCATCTCTTTTAACAAGGCAGCTCGCACGCATCTTCACTTGCTCTCTAAGGCAATTTGCCTTGGAACAGCTCAACGAAGTCGGCACGAATACAAAAGTCTGCAGCATGCCATGTCCAACAATCTGAGATCCCAGCCGGTAAGCATGACCTCTGAAAACATGTCGCAGCATTTGAGTCTTTCAGGGCGGGTGTTTGGAATGATTCGCTGGTGCGCAAGTAGGGACTGCACCAAGCCGTACGAGATGACGCCGTACGCGAGGATCAATCCACAAAGGGTGAGACCGGTCTGCCAGGTACAGTTTGGTTTCATGGAGCTCAGCTGCAGTGACAAATGTCACTTGCCTCGTGACCTTGAATGCAAAGCCTTCTATCATCGTTCAGAAGCGGTTACCAGATACAGCACGACAAGATCTCAAATCCAAGCAAGCTACAACACTAGAATGTTTCAGGCAGCGTCTAAGCTATGAAAAGTGACATTGTGCCAGCGTAGAAGACCAGTACTCGTTCCAAGCACCCCTTCGAGGACCGAGTTTCGGGATCGCGAGCCCAGGAATCCGAAAGAGTCGAGAAGCCGCCGCGCGAGACCGCGGGACCAAAAGCAACGAGAGTTTCGAAGGTCGCGACTGAGCCGACATAGGCAGACCACTCGATTTCCAGTTTGTTCGCACTCCCTCAGAGGATCGCTTCGGCGATTTTCTGCATTCTTAGAACATCGCACCATGCTGTTTTGTAGCTTGCCCCCTGCCAACGGAAACGACATGAAACAATGCTTCCGTGCTCACGATTTCGCACATTTTCACATCAAGAAACCCGTTCCAGGCGTGCTCGAAGTGGTATAAGCTTACATAAGCTTGAGAAATCACAGCAACCAAGTTCAGAGCCTTGCAGGGGCACGTTACATGCAACTGAGGCTGCCATCCCGTCATTGATGAACATGTTGCAGGTGTGGCTTACTGCACCTGGACACTAGGCTCTTGATTTTCGAGCCTACTTTCAAACATGTTTGGTGGGAACATTGGCGTCGTCCATTCCGATGCGGTACCGTTCAGGCACCGGGCTGGGCATCGCCGGTATGATTTCCGACCGTACCCTGAGCTTTCGTTACATATTGCTTCTAGATACACTGCTGCGAGCAACCTCGCATCCCATATTGAAAGTCTTCCTTGTTTGGCGTGAAGTGTTCTGGGTAAGCTCTCGGGGCGTTGAGGGGCTTCCATTGAGGCTGCCGATGGAATGCTGTCCGGAGCGCGTTCAATGATCTCGGTGCGTTTTTCGAAATTCGACATTTTCTTGGACCAGTGGCGCGGTCTTTCATGTCACAGAAACTCCCGCTGTTTGGGGTCTACGCTGACATGATTCGATTGAGTTACCTGCCGCACGCCTTGTTTGCTTGCATTGATTCTACCAAGTGTACTCATGAGCCCATCCGTTCATCACAGCCTTGAGGCTGTACTCATTGGCAAGCGCATTGAGGTTGTCCTCTCGAACCTGGCGATTGTCTTGAACGCCAAAGAAACTAGAAACTCAAGTGTGAGACCACGTAAGTTTGGCTGAGGCAGGCGCCCACCGCACATACCTGGCAGCGCTTTTCGATCACTGCAAAGGTGACCCCGACTGCAGACAGCACTAGACTGCCACTGACATCGCCTCTGGCTGTACTACCATCTCTGTACTCTCCACCCTTGACACTCTTGCAGACAAACAAACAACGCCCTGGCGACCTGGGTTCCGGGACCGATAAGAGTTTGTATGTTGCCTCAGCTTTCCGGCTTGCCTGGGACAGTTTGACATAGCTTCGAGAAGTCAATCAAGCGAAAAAGGCACTCCCATCCTTGCGGTACTCGTCATAGCTGCTGGATGAGAAGAAGCCCTCGTTGTCGAAGATAACAATGCCACCCGTGGCCTGTCACACCGCGACTCGATCTAATGTCACGGCCAAGAGAGTGTTCCTATCAGCTCAGAACGGTCCCCCAGGGGCCTGCTTGTCCTTTGCATCGCCACACCAGAAGTCTCCTAAGGCATCGTACAGCTTGCGACACTACTGGTGAAAAGGCACGAGCATGAGTGTCGACGGTCATCTATTGAAATTGAGATCCTCCTTCAAGGGAGCAGCAGCCTGTGCCCACCGCCCAGTACTGCGGGAAACACTCAGATTCGAAGGCATGCAAGGGGAAATCAATTCTTGGCAACAACATTGTCCTGCATCTGCTGGTTTTGGCTGGCATCCCGCACCGGTGCTACGCCTTGCTGTTGTCTGGACCGGGAGCATGCATGAGTTGTATCTTCACGCATGTGCATAGGTGTCAAACATTGCTGAGCCATTGCTGAGGCCCTGGCAGAAGAGGGAGCCACCTAAACGATAGCAAGTTCGAGAACACTAGTCTCCAGTGTCTGACCGGACTGCGTTGGTAAGGCATGTGCGCTCGGTAATGTACGAGACAGAACGCTTAATGTCCACCTTGTCGTTCGAGTGATGCAGAAGATATGCAGACTTCGCTCAGCTCACCCTGTAGTCACAATCGAGCCCATTGCGAAAGCCGAGGAAGAAAAGACAAGCTTGCCGGCATCGGCCACCTAAAAAAACAGAACCGGCGACGTAGACAAGCTATGACAAGCTCACTGCAGTGCTTGCAAGAATGCTACGGCCCGCGCTGCAGCACTCGGCTGCGATGGAAGCACATCCGTGTAAACCCTGGCACCACACTGCAACTCCCACGCGCCGCACATGCCGCATCGAGTGACTACAATCCGCACGCAGCACCGCGCGTTGCTATAGAATTGCGGGTAGATCGCATACCTGCAACGCAAAGCAGTCTCAAGGAATCTCAGGTCGGCTGCAGGTCTGTTCACTGCGATCCCACTCTTCACTCTTCACTCTTCAGCGCACACGTCGTAGGTGTAAAGACCACCGATGGAGCCAGCAACGGTGGCCACCGGCAACAACAGGGAGAGCGGAAGGAAAGCTCGTACTGCAGCAGGGCACACTCCAACGTCTCAGCCGTTTGAAGGCGTACGTCTACCAAGCAGAAAAGAGCTGCGATCAGCTGCGCCTTCGAACTTGAATGTAAACAGCCTGATCTGACATGGGCTTCGGCCTTCTCCTAGTAATGTATAGTACACGTACGAGTACATGTCTCGTACACGTCTCGTACATTTCTTAGCTCGCAACACCGCAGCGACCATCAGGAAGAATGCCGACAAGATCACACAGATACTTGGCCTCTGTGCAGGTCGGACGGCTGCCAGTTGCCAGCTCTGCTGGAGCACTTCCGACCCCAAGGCTCATGCAGCGCCATAAACCCGAAAGTGTAGAACAACCTGCTAGGCAAAAGCTTGCTCTTGGATACTGATGCCATCGTCGAGATCGCGCATTGGAGTTGATTATTGCAATCGAGGAACAGCAAGAACAGGAAAACTGCAAACTGCGGGCCCCAAACGGCCTTGGTACCAGCACGAGCTTACAGACAACACCCACTGCCCAAACATGCGACTGTTCCAGCACCAGTGTCAAGCCCAGCCACCCAGAATCCTGCTTGCTTCCAGACTGAAAGTGGAGACTTCTGCCTGCAAGACCAAACAGTCTTAGCAGAAAACCGCCATGTGCCATGGCCGTTACTTAACAACACTCAACTTGTGCTCGCACCCGCGGGGTTTTGCCGGCCAGTTGCCATCTTTCATCGCCTTGTGCTTCGAGGCTTTCAGCTCTTAGAGCAGTTTTGTATATGACTTGACTCGAAAAGTCAAAGGCCCTGACAAAGGGGTGGGGCTGACCCCTGGCTGCTATGTTACCGTATCGGAATTTGAGCCATTACTCTGGTCGACGAGCAACATGAGCAAGAAAGGCGCCCCCCACGAGAAATTAGACGAACAAGCTGGCATTCTGTCTTGCGAGATATCTCGCAAGTCGGCTCTTAATGAGAGGACTGGACAGCACGAAGCTGGCGTACTCAACGACTCAGTGGGCTAAGCCGGCCAAAACGACAGTCGGATGTCGCAGAGTACACGCTGGATCCCTCTTGAGCAGCTACTTGAGCAGCTTGCAGCTGCCGTCGCCACAGGGCAGGAGACCAAAGGGCCATGAAAAAAGCCTAGCGTCGCAACGTGGTGGAACGCGTGCAAATTTAAAGGCAGCAGCTGTAGCGGTTCCTCACATTTCAGCACCATCTTCACCCTCCTGCCAGGGTCACAGAGTCCATAGCCAGGTGCCGTCTCTCTTGCAGGGGGCTCCGTGTTGCTATGTTACCGATCTTAGAGAGCAAAGCAGCACATGATAAGATCGCAGAGATTCTGGCGATGTGGGAGCAGAAGCAAAACTGGCCAGTCCTGCACCTCCTCCGAGGCTTCGAGGACTATGCCCATCAACTGAGTGCTTCCGTAGGACTGACCACGGCTTGAACACGCACCACGCATGCTGGCATGCTGCTGGTACCATGCTTTCGTTCAAACTGCAAGGCCTGTAGTCCACCCGGCTGGAGGCCCAGGAGCTCCTAGGAAATTTGAAACATGGACACAATCGAGATACTGCAAATAAGAATTCCTCACAGGGGTCCAGTCGTGCCTTTCAGTGGCCCTTCAAAAAAGAAAAAGACCGTCCTCCAGCTCCTTTCGCAGCCGGCCGATCGTGAAGCTGCCTGCTAGAGTGGCAGGTTTCGCGAAGCCCAGCTCTAGGCTGACTCTGGTCTCTTTTTGCCTGGTGAGCTGGAAAGCACATGGCTTCCATGACATCGCACAGAAGCCGAGTGGAGCGAAACTGCTGTATGCCGAATCCGGTCACAGAGAAGCGTCCCCGCGACACAAGCTGCCAACGCGCTTCAGCTTTGAGGTCTCGCCATGATTCACGCATCACCCAAACCATCATCGATAACTTGACGATCAGCCTGTCGGTCGTTGTAGATGTATGGTCCTGTGTTGTCGTCAAGCCCTTCACGATAACAATGCCCAGTGAGGTCGAACCTGTTGAGGCAACGCAACAAACGTTGCGTGTTCAGGTTCTGGAAGAGTCAGCGAAGCCAGCAGCTGGTTGGATCTTGCAGCGGCGTTGCAGCCACAAAGCCGGCGGTACAATGCGGTACAGTACCATCCACACCACAGTCGCAACATCATATGGCTTCGATGTGTCTGGCCAAGTCAATGAGTCAATTGAAAGAGCTCATGTTCTGCAGCCACGACCCCCTTCTCAGTCGACAGCCTTTGCAATCTTTGGCTTCGAGGATGTCTTCGTGAACCACGTCTGCACTTCCTGCAGCACATGGGGGGGGGGGGAACTCGGGTTAGCACCCAAGTGCTGACTAAAAATCAAGAGCAGACCGCAGCCAGTCAGGCAGTCGTGATCAGTAAACCCATCTGGTCCTGTGCCCACTTCCGCTCAGTTCGGAGCATGGCTTTGTGAAGCTCAATCTCGGTTTGGCGGAGAGTCTTCCGACAGCACCCCCACATCAACGAAAAGCAAAAACTTCAAAAAAACACAAACGCAGCTACCCGACCTCATACCTTCTACCAGGAACATTTGTGGCATCGAAATGAGTATGTAATGGATAGTCACTCTGAATCGTTCAGCATTGGGAGGACACAGTAATTTTCGGTGGCATTTAAGGCCAGCGTCCGAATTGGCCACATAGTCCTTGGCTTGCGAGGCAGTGCAGTGCAAGGAAATTCGAGAAGATCCCCGCAGAATCGCTGTCAATGATACATGCTTCAGCCGACTGACTCCGCCGGCGCGCTCGAAGCGCCACAGCTGAAGCCTCGGATCTATTGGTAGCAGCGAGCCTTCTGGTGCACCGCTGGGCCAAGATGGAGTTGTCTGATCTTGCCAAGCTGCAAATATGCAGGCACCATGGCAGCAGCAATGGCTGGCCCGGCGGGAGGCACCAGGCCTGTTACCTCAGCATGCAGCACGAAAGTAACGAAATGTTGCACTCCGCTCGGAGCAGTCAGTGTGCGCACATGAAGATTGTCATACCCGCTCTCCATAAATTGAGTCTAGAGATGTTGGTGCGTATCTATAATTAGGAAGTGAAAGCAGTACGGGCCGGGGGGGTGCCTTGCCTTCCGAAGCTGGTGTTGCCCTTCTTTTTTCTTTGTTCTTCTCCACAGGCTGTTGCTTCGTGTCGTCCTTTACTGTCACCAGGCCAACATTGGCTCTCCCCGCCTTCCCTATCGATGGTGTAGGTGCTTTCCCTTCTCTGCCCTCGCCGCTCTCCCCCCATGCTCCCTGTCCTCACACTTCCCCAGGCCTGGGAACCGCTGATGTTCGTGGCCGTTGTCCAACAAAGTGGACTTTTTCGAGGGAGGGCAGAAGCACCCACTATCCTGGAGCTAAATGAGGAAAACAACACCTGTGCTGCTCGTGGGGCGTGCATACCAACTTCTAAACTTCAGCCAGACACCGCAACTGCCGCCAGCGTCATGTCGGCCAGACCGTTCAGGCGCTTCTGGTTCCACTGCTCATTTTCTTCCTGCACGCGGACTAACTCCCGCTCCAGCTCCTCCTGAAGGTCAACTGCAGCTGCAGTATGCTGCAGTCACACACGGACTCGGAACAAAGGCTTCGGCAACCAACTTGATTCGGAAGCCTTGATTGACTATTTTTCATGTAATCTTTAAACTTTAAACATCTTTAAGCCTTAGACCGCTACTGCAAATTGGTCATGTCTTTGCGAGTCAAACATGCCGATCAGCTGGGGAGGAGTTGGAGTAGTCACGAACTGAACTAATCTCAGGATGTTTCAGAATCGCACGATGGTGCCTGAATGATTCGAATTTCTTCGTCTTTCTCCCCTGCATGAACTCTCCCGTGTCCTCAAGCTCGCTCACGCTTTGAGCCACTGCATCCTCTTCGGAGAAGAGCGCCATTTTCTGGAGCTCGGCGGTGGCTGCCATCACAGCCTCACGGTGGGCTCCAGCAAGCTCCTCTGCCACCAGCGCTCGCGTAGCGGCCACATCCCCGAGCAAGATCTCTGGAAGTCTTGCCTTCCCTTTCATCAAGGCTCCCGACCGATACATGCTGGCTCGATAGCAAGACCGTGCCCGCTCCACTGCAGTTAACATACTCAGATCTGACAACGCCACGCTGTAACTCTTGTCACTTTCTGGTAGCTCCTGAGAGGAATTCAAGACAGCTACGGAGTCCCGCAATGTTTGCTGAAAATCCTGGACCGCAATAGCGGCCCCGACTTGAGCACTTGCTGCCGTGGAAAGGGCGTCAAAGAGCCTTTGGCATTTGCCAATGAATCCCAAAGAGATTTCTGAGCTCATGCCTCCCCAGGAAGGCGAGTCGATGTGGCCTGGGTGCGGCAGCGTGCGGCACTCCAGCGACTCGAAGAACTGACCCAAGCCCTGACCCGCTGTGGTCGAATGGACGAAGGTTGTCAGGATTTGGTGTTCCTGGGCATTCATCGGCATCAGCAGCCCGGGCTCTGTACTCGCATCGTTAGGAAGAGGCTCCTCATGAGCCCAATCTCGCACCAAAAAAGTCAGATTCTTGGAGTCTGAAGGAGGTCGCGGCCTTCCATGGTGGCGACAGCTCATGTGCAACAGTTCCATCGCCACCTGCAGATCTTCGATAGTGTCCTGTTGCAGCTGCTTGGACACGTTGAAGAGGAGCGTGGCGGACAGAAGTCCAGCCAGACCCAGCAGAGAGTTATTCTGCCAACGGGCAGCGCCGGGCTCGTAGGTGCCCTGTGTGTCCAGGAGCAGAAGGCCAACCCGCGTCTTTGCCGAACTCGGTCCCTTGAAAACGTGGGGGCACACCCAAATCCCTTCGGTGATGCGCTCCATGCCCGACCTCCAATGAAATCGCTGATGATCTTGCAGAGACTCTGCCAGCCAGCCCTCGGACGATTTCGACTCTAAATATCTTGCAAAGAGGTCGAGGAAGAAGGATTTGCCCTGTCTCAAAGCACCTGCTATCGAGACCACCGCAATGTGTTCACAGGATGAGGCGCTCAACGACTTTGCAAGCATAGAGAGACCCAGCTCATCAATTGCAAGCTGTCCATCTTTCACAGCGACCAAGCGAATAGCTTCTGGCACTCGTACGGAGCGTCGCGATACAGCTCTCATTCGTCGGATGCTGTGCTGGTTGAGGCGATGCCCAGCTCCAGCACCACAAACGATGCTCGCCACGCTGCTTAGAAGTATGGACCTTGTGGTCAGTCTGCCCGCATGGGTATGGGGTGACCTTGAAAGCTCCAGACCACCCAAGACACCGCTCCGCTGCAGCACCGGCCACTCTATGCGAGATGCCGTGAGACGCGTATGAGAGGCTTTCATGATACGAGCTCAGCTCGACCACAGCGTGCTTTGCCGCGAATGAGGGTCCAGAGCAGAAACTGCGCAGAAATGCATGTCGTGCTGGCCTAGTAACCGTGAGTGCACCTGCTAGCAACTACCAAGACCTTGAGAGTTTCTGGCCCGGCCTAAATCGCTCTCCTCACGGGCAAGCTGCAACGCAGCTGCTTGCAACCTCCCCAAAACATGCTGACCAACATAAGATAACATGAGCAAGTTTCAAGCTGTGGATACAAAACTGTCACGCCGCCTCTCTGCCGTCAAGCCCTCGCCAGGTACTTTGCGCCTCATGGCCTGCATGGAGATGCATCGAGTACCATGCAGTTGCAGCCACAGCCTTTGAAGCTGGAGGGTGGCATGTGCACACTGGGCCGGGCGCAGGCGTGGCTGGAGCCAGACTTTTGTCGTTGCCGTTCCACTCCTCACTGCTTGGTGGGCTCAAGGTGTAGAATCACGAATCTTGAGAAGTCGAAAAGTGTGCAAAGCTGTGCACAGAGGCCGTTCAGGACTTGGCCCGTGACTAAAGCTGCAAGGCGACGCCGCTCCATCGCCTGGTCATCTACGACGCGGAGCCTTTGGAAGCTTTCAGGCAATGCACCAAGGGATGCAGGCTTTATTAATCTTCATTATGTCTTCTCTCAGACTGTTTCTGAGATTTTTTCTTCTGAGGATGCTGCTGCGCTAGAGACGCTCCGGCCGCACTGGAGCGACCTCTCACACTGACATTGATCAGCTGCGCCTATAGCTTTGCTATCCGACTGGACGACACAGAGCTGCGAAAAGTTCTGCGAAGATACGCCAGTCTAAACTCTAAACCCCAAAGCGCCTGCAGGTCCGTTCTGATCCGACCAAGATGGCTGAATGCCAACCTCTTGTGTGTTCCGTGGCCCGAGCGTTGTTGTACCCGTTGTTTCTGCACATTTCGGCTGGACAAAACGGCACATCTGCTGCGCCTGCAGCGGGGCGTCATAATACGTGATGACCTGAATGCGAAGCGGAGAGGAGTGGCCTTCATCTTGTCAGATCGTGACTCATGCTGTACAGTAATTATGCTTAGACCATGTTATCCTCATGCCAGGGCCGTAAGAAACAGGCGTAACCACGGTCTCCGCTAAATGCGCCGGCATCCAAGGGCGGGGTGTAAGCCTGAGAGTTGTGATGACACAGCGCTCGAGGCTGAGCCCTTCGCAGGCGAAGCTGGGGCGCACCAGCAACGCGTACATCTGATCCATAACAAAGTGCCGGAGTAGGACAACCTCTTTGGCTTCCATGCCTGCAGCACTTCGCAATAGCGGGAGGCAATGGAATGCTGGCACGGTGCCGTTAGAGGCTGTAGTTGGCCTTCCACAACAGCAGCAAGATATCCGAGACCGCGGGCGACGATTTCGCGCCTGGTGCATGTTTAGCTTCAACTTCTCATTAACTTCACCAGCCGAGGACCAGGCATGTATGACGGGACATTCGTTCCATCGACCTCGTGTCTGCAAAATCAATCTGCATCCATCTCTTGCACAGGGGGCGCAGTGCCTCCAGAATCTCGTAATTGTCGAGGCTGTGAAGGGAATAGTCAGCCTGCGAGAGCACTGCGAGAACCCTGCATCGATGCTGCGAGTGGACTGGAAGTGACGTGGCCTGCGTGGCTGCGCGCGCAGTCTTGGGCGCCTCGGAATAGTGCTGTCTGACAGCGTGTTCGGATTCGAGATGCTTGTCACATGTAGCGCACGCTGCAACTGGGCACAGGGCGGCGTGCAAATACTCTTTCAAGAAAGTCTCTTGAGCAGAGCGGCCTGCCAAATCTCACCAGCTTCTTTGGAAAACGAGCAATTGCACCGGTTGGCGGACAACTGCCTGCAGCAGTGTCATTATGCGGCAGCTCTCCAGTGAGGTCATAGCCTAGCGGCCGGCTGTTCAGAATTTCCTTGACCGCATCCAGTCAACAACTACCAATTATGCACTCAGGCGCTGAGCAGTCCACGCTTTCTGCGCTGCGCATCACCAAGGACCTGCAACTCGACAGCACGATGTGTCACATCGCTGCAACGAAGCCCAGATGCGGTAACCTGCAAGGCTGTAAGGGAGCACAACACGCAACAAGGCTTTTCCAAAAGGAGTGAGAGGACTCGTTTCACCTGCCCAGGCCCAGACCCACAGGGCCCAGGGACCTCGTAGGCAAAGGCGACGCGTGCAAAGGCAGCTTCAGCGTCTGCCTCAGCCGCGTCACAGACTACAACACAAATAAATAACCGATGCTGCAGGAAAAGGTGAGAACAGGGCTGCCTTGGTTGGATCGGCACCTCTGCTGATCACTCTGTACAGCATGCTTGGTGTTGTAGCAGACGTGGCAGACGCAGCTTGGCTGATGGCACTTGTCCGGATGATGCTGCAAAGCCAGCCGTCGATAAGCCTTAGCATCTCTTAGAGGACAGATACAGCATCCCATGTCCCTAGCTTCCCAACGTGTTGGAAGGTCTGCCTGTTTCACGTCGCTGGCATCCGCGTCTGGTGCGATGCCCAGCACCGAGTAGAGCGGGCGATCTGGCTTGAGCACCCTCACTGCACTCGTTCACATATTGGGAATGTTTGGGAATGCTCTGCCAGCTCTTGTGCAGCCTTCGTCATCCATCGACGCTCAGGGCTCGGCATGCAGGGGTGCTCGTGTTATGTG
The DNA here is from genome assembly GCA_905221605.1 of Symbiodinium natans. Taxonomy (NCBI): domain Eukaryota; class Dinophyceae; order Suessiales; family Symbiodiniaceae; genus Symbiodinium; species Symbiodinium natans. The sequence goes on from CAJNDS010002544.1 coordinate 138,723, forward strand.
TCCATGAGCTGTTGCAGTTGCTGCATATGTTCTTATCGTTCTCTATCCCAACAACGAGAATTTGGGACGAGCAGGTCCACATGTTGTTAAGTGAAGCATTTTTGTTGCATCTCCTTGTTGCAGCCACCGCGGCCAACCTCTTCGACAATGAAGGCATGCCATGCAACAAGCAACACGGAACATGACGAAACCATTCGCTGCCCTGTTCTTTTCTGCTAGGCCCGGCTTTCAATGCCGTATCTGGGGCTCCCCGAGGTGAATGGTCTGGCCGGGTGTTCTTAGTCGGCCCGGCAGGCAGCATGGCTTTGTCCTTGTGTGGTCTTCTTCATGTTCTCCCCCATTCTACTTGGGTTGCGCATCTAGCTTCGCCTCGCCAAAGGGCGCAGCGGCTCGGAACGAGCTGTTCAGGTACACCAGGTGGGGCCCTGCATCTCCCCATCTCCAGGATGCTCCAAGAAGTTGGAGGTTTGGGTCAGCAGACTTGTGTCACTGATACCGGCGTCCTGGGGACCGTTTCCTTCGCCCGTCACAGAGTTGAACGAAGACGAAGGAGTTGCGCTCGTGCAGTTTCGAGACATCCGTGTCCACGTCAGTGCCCGTTAAGCTTCGTCCTTACACTCCAAGCCTTGGTAAATACGAACTCGTTCACGTGCAATGCATCTCGTGGACGTGGTTGCAAAGTGCGTAATGGGATCTCCTGATACAGTTAAGTCTTGCGCCATGTTTGTTCTTGAACTGCTCCCTGGCGAAACTTAGAAGCTCTGCGTCCAGTCGATTTGCAGCCTCAGGCAATCACGCAAGTGCAGCACGTCCAATGTTTGGAAGACGGGGATCGCAAGTGACGGCAACCTAAGGAAAGACTTCTCTCTAAGTACAGGCAGACTAACTATTGAACGACAGCCTCCGGACAACCCACCAATTCTGCGGATTCGGTTTTCAGCAATTTGGAGACTTTGCGCATAATCCGCGAACTTGCGGATGTGTTTTGAGGAATTTCTTGGGAAGCAAGGGCGGCAGTAGTCTGAGGTTGGGATAATGCCCCGAATCACTTGACTATTCGATTCTAGGTTCGAATCACTCAGGCTCATCAAGTGCAACCTTGGTGCCAGAATCTCCTTGCGAACCTGATGAGCGACGCGAGCGGCATTTGGGACACTTGCTCTGTTGACTGCTCCTACAGCGAATATTTAGGCTTCCAAGTATGGGCTCTCAATTTGGGTGCCTTGTTATATTTCCTTTACAAACACTATACATAATGAGGGCCCATGCTTCGCATTCCTGTGTAGACAAGGGTGAGGGACCAGACTTAGGGCCCATGGTTCCAACCTTAAGGGTTCGCAGCTTTGCAGATCATGCTTACCTGTGCAAGATCGTCTTTGCTTGGTGTTGCGGTAACGGCTTCGATTCTACTCGTTTCTCAGTATTAGCCCTTTGCCTTGATTCGCTGCCTCTTGAACTATTCTTGAACCCCTTCTATCTACTTGAAAAAAGTCTATCCACTTTGGACATTTTCGGGCTCTCTGCTGTCGGTGTCTCCGTGGGACATGCTTGCATGCGCTGCCAATGGCCGAGTCGTCCAGTTCGATCAGTAGATCGTACATAGTAGATCGCGCTTTCATGTTGCAGGTTGTAGACCCTGAAGGAGCCCGATAGAGTTCAACGTTGTGCCACCCTGTGCCGGGAAGCATCATCATGAAGGAACTCGCGCCAGAAGTTGCTGCCGGGCCCGTTGAAACTCAAACGTCGGTGCCCTCAGCTTTGACAGATCTACGTGAATGTGGCACTTGCAAGCACCCGAAATAACCAATATGTCCTCACCTTGCAGAGCAGCACTGCCCAATGGTCGAATTTGGCGTGCCTGCAGACTGTGGAACTGTGGAACAGCTGCTGGACCACTGACATTGCAATCTCGTGACTTGCAGCGTCTAAAACTGAAGGTCTGTTGGCATGGTGCCTTCTCCATGACGGGCCGCCACACGTGAAGTGCCTCGTCCAGTGGCTTTCACACACGTATAGTTCACATTGGTTTCACCTGACGTCACCTCCTTAAGTTGGCTGCTCGTCTCAGCCCACGGCGTGGTTGTTCTTGGCAAGATCAAGGGCTGCCTCAGTGTTCCACCCCAGGGCGGGCGCTATCACCTTGATGGATTCGTCGAAGCAGTCCTCGTCTCATTGTGCGGGGGCTCGGGCTGCTGTCGGAACTTGCATTGCAGACAAGGGACTGTTATGCCAAAAGCATCCAACCTTTGAACTTGCACCACTCGGATTTCCGACTCTGGCTTTAATGGCAGCACATCCATAGTATCTGTAAGTGCGGTGCGCAAGCAAGTGCTGCTTGGCCTCCGTAACACTTCCATCTGATCGACACGCTTTTGTATATGTCTGCAGGCTCGCAAGCCTCACACACTTTCAAACTCGCCTTCTCCAGTAGTGCAGGTCCATCTTGATCCCATTTGTATGCCTTCGAAGGATAGCCAGCGTCATCCTGCGCAGCACTGCTAGCGATACTAGGTTTGCTTGGAGTTGGCATTTCACATCACCAGACACCAGCCTGTGAGCGAGAAAGCGCGAAAGCATGACTGCGATCGCCACCCTACAGCTACCCGGGGTGGGAGCCATTCTGTCACTCGGCGGGGATAGGCCCTGACATACTCGGCGCATTTCTGCGGGGTTCTCTAGAGGTGGGCACTCCAAGGACACTCTGGAATCACCCGTCGGGACTCTCTGAGGGCTCTCAGGGACACTCGGCGGCAATCTCCTCGGGCTTCTGGCGGCGGGCAATCCAGGATGCGTACTCAGTGAAACTCTCTGCAGGCTTATGAGGGTGGGCCCTGACTCTCTGCTGTGGGCTTCTCTGGGAACGGGCATTCCAGGGACCAGGACAGAAGATCGGGCGGGAGGAGGCGAGGAGAATGGATGACTTGAAACACACAACAACTCCACACCGAGGGTAACAGAGGTAGGAAGAAGCGGGGAGGGAGAGAGAGAGAGAGGGAGTGCGTGAGACAGTGACATTGCAAAAAATAGACGAGCAAGCCAGGAGCTAAACCGTAGAATCGCCGTAGAAATTTTGAGCTGCACGGATGTCCTGTTCACAGATACATGCATCTCCTCCGCACCGTGTTGAGTTGCACTGCACGCGGTGGAATCCCAGTAGGTACAACCTTGACTGCGCGTTTCTGGCGATTTGGAGACGAGCCGGAGTTTGCCCAAGAATAAACCTTCAAGTTTGGGTCCAGAGCGCGTCTGCCTGTTTCGCGCTGGATTCCCGGGATGCTGCAAGTACTCGTGAAAGGACTGATGGACATCCTTGATGCCTGAGGACGAGCCAAGTGCAATCGGGCTTCGCAAGCCAAGCAAGCGCAAAGGCAAACAGCAGGACTCGTCACACTCGTCTAATCTTCATCCTGCTGAAGCCGACACTTCATGCAACCCGGAAAAGCAAAATCCACTGATTTGTCACTGAGGCGATGGCCAAGAATAGCATCGAGATCCGCGAGGTCAGCGGCATGGACATCCCACTGGTCAAAAGTAAGGAATTGGCGATGCTTCTCTCCTTGGGCAAGACTCGGCATGTTCTGTCATGCTGCCACACCATGCCACACATACCCCCTAAACATCCCTAAGTCCGAAATAACCGTTCCAGTGTGCTTGAAGTTCATCAAGGCACGGAGCATAAAGTACTCAGACCTCGGCGTAAAGCTGTCACCGAAAGCTAGCAATGCAACATCCAACAGCCCAGCCCACGAGCGAACTCAGCTCGGAACATGATCCTCTCCTCAGCAGCAGCGTTCACAAGGCGCACGAGACGCACGGGCCCCTCATGCCTTGAGGCCTCCAAACCCCGAAGCCCTTGCATACACCCGTAGGCGACAACCGTGCCAAGATCTTCACCAAGGCTCCCGGGTCGAGCGCCTACTGATATTCAAAATGGACGAAGACTGGATGCCCGAACCCTTAGAGGTGGAACAATCGACACCTTTGTCCCCACCCCGCCTTTTTGGTCGAATGGAAATACCTGAATACATCTGAATACTCCTACTCAGGACCCTCACGTTGGTTTCAAGGTAAATTGCCGCGCAGAGTCTCCTGACCTTCACCTACCTGTGCTGATGGTTCTTCCCCTCGGAGAGCCTCACTATGCGATGTGTGTGACTTACCAGCCAAGCATCAACCGGGTCACGAAGGAATGTCACGACGCACCCACGTCCAGGCCCACTCACAAACTCATGTGCGTAGCCTTGGCAATTCCCAAGCATCTAACACCATGATGTAATGTCAAAAAACATGGCAGCAACAGCAACAGAAAAACTGTGAAAGACCGGCCCAGGCGCCATATTCCAAGTGATAAAACCCGAGCCTCAACTCAGGAAGTTGCGTAGTCACAGTCTGCAGTGAATCACTTTGAGGGGTGTGTTCCAAGGTAGACGAGCCGCGGCAGAGAGCACTTGGACATGCCTCGTGCGCACCTCAGATTCTTTGGTGGAAGAATGTGGGACCTTCGCAGCTACAGCATGTTCTTGGCAGCTGCCAACTGGTTAGGAAACAGTCTGTGCAACAAGTATCAAAAAGTGCCAAGACTGGCGAAGTGTTCAAGTAGACAGCCCTGCGTGGAGTCTTAACAGAAGCTTTCATTTTGCAGTGCTCCGCTGCCGGCACTTCCAAACGGGCAGTCCCAGCTAGTCCGAAGTTCAGGATCGGTAAGGCGGCTGCGGCATACCAATCATACCAATCAGAGAGGTTTTTGGAGTTCACTGCAGGTCGCTTGTTAACTAAGCATTAACGTGATTAGCCGTCCTCGGGAGGCGAGGCCTTGCAAAACTGATATCCGGTGGCCCGGCATTCGTCCAGGCTCCGCCCCATGCATTTTTTTGGCCTCCTCCCAAGGCTTCGCGCGCGCGCGCGCATCAGCAGCTCAGAGCAGAGACGCCACACGTCAGCGCAAGGGGAAGAACCCTGGGATTCGTTTGCATGAAGAGCTTGAGGCCGGCAATGGTCTGCGCAAGTGGAAAAGGGCTATCGGGATCTTGCTTTCGCCGTGTTCGTTCTCTCTGTGCTCCTCGAGTCCTGGAACTGATGCGTGGTGGCTTGATCGTTTCAAGCATTTGCCTGATGATCTTGATCTGCTTGGCGTGTTTTACGATGCTCTTGACGCTGGCTGTCCTACTCCGCAAGAGTGGCGCCATGCTGGTTTGGTATGCATCCGCAAACCAGGCGCTAGGACTTATCGGATTTGGGCTAGTTGGCGGGAGAAGAAAGTTGCGGGACACTGATTTGGCGGGCGGCAGGCCCCACTGCAAAGGGGAAGCGAGCCTGCGCCCCAGGCTGTCTCACAAGCTCCTCTCCTTGGCCTTCTGCGTGGCCTCCCATGCCTCTGCAATGAGAGGCGCAGCCGCCTGTCGCAGCCGCTGTTCCATGGCCACAGACAGTGGCGATGAGGACACTGCAAAGTTTAGGCGGCCAAAACTTGCAAAGCAAGACCCGCCATATGTAAGTCAAGTTCTGAGCGGCGCTAACATGACACAAAAGGGATCCAAATATGAGGCGTGCCGATCGCAGTCCGGGAAAACTGCATGCCAAGCAATTCCCCGCATGACCTCCTCACTGCAACACTTGGAAGCCGTTTGTCTCACTCCAGAAAATGCACAAGGCGCCTGTCCCAGCTTCGCGTGCAGGTCTGTCGGCTCTGCCCACACATCTTCGACATAATCTCTTGCCTGGTACACAATCCACTGCCCAAGCGCCAGCGAAGTGCCCATGATCCACGAACCATGCTAGTGCTGAGACTCTCACCCGAACGTCGTGGAAGCTGTCCTCAGGAGAGTTGCATCTGTGAAAGACCTTTTGCACCAACCTCCCAACGACACAAACTTAACTTGCTCAAATCAAGGCTCTTCTGAATTCGAAGAAACGCAATCTTGGTGCACTTCTGACTGTTGTCTTTCGGCTGCAGTTTGTCCTGTTTGCATCCTATCATCACTGACAATCGTGTGGCCATCAGGAGCAATAGCCATGCGCGAGAAGCCTTGAACTCTTCCGAAGTCATTGGCGCCAGGCTTGCTTCAGACGTAGTCGACTGTACATGAGCTAGCCCAGCATGTAGAGAAGTTGACTGGGTTGTCTGCGAAGTCAAAGATGCCTGACACTTCTTGTAGACGAGCTACAGCAGAAGCTACTGTCGAGATCAACACAGTAGCATGGGCCTGCGCAGCCATGTCCCCCGCTACGACCAGTCCAGGTTGCATCTGCACCAGACATGAAATGACATGTCTTCTTTCATACGCACATCTTAGAAGGTATTGATTCCAAGCATGTCCAAACTAAGCGAGAACGACAGCAAGACACGCCTCCAGCGAAAGGTTGAAGCTGAAGCCTCCGCTCAGGGCTCCAACAAACGTCATTTGAAGCGACGATGTCTTGAAGTGATCACAGGTCCGTGCCTGCGAAGACGAGCGAGCCCACAGCTGCTGCGCACATCGTGGTGCACGTAAGACAGACGACAGGGCTTGACGTCCATCCAGCTGCATCTCGTTGCTTTCGCCTGTGCCCTTTGGCCATTACCGCCCGCCGATACCAGGAGAACGCTGTCGCGTCAACATCAGTCATGAACTCACATGTCCCCTGCACTTTGGCACCCGGTGTCACATCAGCCCGACCTCGAAACGAAACTTCATCTGCAGCTCAAAGCGCCAAATCAACACGAATGAAAGTTAAGCCTGCAAGCCTGGACAACGACCAAAACTGAAGCTTGTCTCGTGTCACGCAAGTGCACAGTGCAGCAGCGCTCGAGCCATGAAAGACAGCAAAAGATCGCGTATCACCGACATCAGCCTACAGACATGAGAGGGACCAAAAGGGCAAGCGCAGCATGCTGCCATTTTGCGCGCTAGTTTCTGCAGCGCTGGAAAGGTGACACCTACGATTGTGAAGCAACTACGGAGGGAGGGCATGTACGATGCCAGGCAACAATATGGAGGTAGTGTTTGGAGCAGAATACCAGGAATTACAAGCTCAAAGACACAGAGATGCGCGCATCGACGTCATCTCACTACTGCATCAACCACAGCCACCGAGCAGGCCCAGGAAAGAGCAACAGTGTCCAGGGAGGTGCAACTGGGATTCCTATGACTGTTTGGGCCTCTGGGGGCTGGAAGCGTGCACAAATTCACCATACAGTTTCGCATGGTTAAAGTTCTGCCATGATACAGAGCACAATCAAAGAAAACAGGACCTGCACCATTCGATACCATTCGCATAAAGCACGCGGCATGGCGACATCCACAAGCCCTGCCTGCACACTCCAGCGCAAGACTGGTGCCCCGCTTGGTGTGCTTTTCCAGGAGCAACCTGGGAGCGCTGCAGTCTTGTCCGCTCATGCATCTCAGCATGGCGAAACTACCTGTACTACTGAGGTACTTCCCGTCGGCAACCTTTTTGCCTAATGCGTTTTGATGCATTACGTGTAGTGGAAAGTTCCACAGCCCAGCCGATTGCATGCACGATTTTCAAGACATGACATGCTCCCATCGTCCCCTGAGGCCCTAGAGCAATCCCAGTCCATAACGTGCCTCGCTCTGCGATGGGCTGCGCCAACTCTGACTCAGGACAGCATCGGAATCAGGTGCAGAGATGAGAACAGATAGTGAAAGAGAGGCAACCCTAGTACGCATTCTCACGATGCTTGGAGCTGCATGTCATATTCACCGCAACACTCTTGTCCTGAGAACTCCACACAGAAAGTGGCGTTGGTCGGGTGAGCATGCATGGCTGTATCGACCTCGACCAAAGTCATCCGTAGTACACACATATTCCTTATGTGTTTCCGTGGACCACATCTCGGCAACTACAAGCAGTTATTTGTCCACGGCTGTTGCAAGGAATGCATGCTTCCGTACCGCCGGCCAAGCAAAACGCAGCGTCTGCATGTCTTGTAGGCTTCTTGCGAAGATCGACGACACGCATGTAGCCTCGCGTCATCGTATCGGGAGAAAAAGGTTGAGTTTTCACACAAAGGCTCAGGGACGCACCGAGCAGTCGGTCAAATTGTCGCCACAGATGTTCGTGTTGGAGCACTTCGCCTCATCGTGCAAGGTCGAAGAGCACACCACGGCAAATGGAAATTGATCCCATGAGTCCACTTCCTCCTCACAGTCTACCAGATCAACGGCGCCTGCCACCGCAAGCTTTCTGAGTGGCAAATGTTGCTTGATGCGAACATTGGCACAAGGCACCTCTCATGTTTACATTGAAGAGGACCGAAGCATCTGTGGTACACCTTGTCGACATTGCAAAGGGGTCCAAGATCGTTTGAGACTGCCTTTGAGACTCTCAAAACGATACAAGTAAGACCCGCACGGCTTGCAGCTACTTTGTCCCGCCTGGTCTTGATACGTGCCACCGGGACCTAGGCTGCCATGGCGCTTCCGATTCCCCCTCGCACGTCTAGCTAACGCACCTCAACAGAGCTTTGTGCTTGAATTCGAGCTGTATACTGACAAGGGCCCTCCAACCGACGGATGGCCAAGCCACAAGGGATCTTTTCGTAGCCACGGGCGAAGTGCCTGAAAATGCATGGGCTCAGGGCCGTTCTACACACAGCGCAGGACTTCGGGGCGGGACCCTGGAGGAGCGAGGCAGCAGCAGGTGTTTAAGTCTGTGTTGCAGGTGCAAGAATCAAAGCCTCAGGTTACAGGCCACGAGGATTGCGCGCAGCCATCCATCTGCATGTCAACATCTTAGAACCTTTTCGACCTTCGAGGTCCCAGCAATCCCCATCACAGAAATTGCAGTTGATACCTGTGAGCACGGTTCCGAATGCTTGCGCGGGTCTTGAAACATCGCCAACCTGTTTTGAGCCCAGGAGCATCTTCCATCTGTGCAGAATGCACCCTGGACGCTCTCCAAGACTGAGCACAGGAGGCACTGCACACGGTCGAGGAATCGTTCTGCTTCAGCACACCATGCCATGAACAAAAAGCAGACCAAGCAGCCCGTCACGCTGCCCTGCACGACTGCGGGCAGCAGCAACAACGTTGACCTCTGCTGATCTCTCATGGACGAAAACGTATAGTGCCAGTCTGCTGCTGCAGCAGCTCTTTTCTGCCAGGTTCGTTCTAATTGCCAGATTCGTTCTAATATGAACGCAACTGCACCACCCTGAGTCACTGACAAGCACCATTGCGCAGACATCCGAGGAAAGGTGACGAAACAGCGCACCGAACCTACTTGCTCCTGGCTGTCATCCCAATTCCGTGTAGTGATGGCTTCAAGAGCTGCCGTACTAAAATAGTTACGAGTTCGTGAGTGACAGAACGTGTCGTTTGTTTAGAGCTCGGTCAAACTTGTCGACACCTGCCATGAGCTTGCGTGCTGTGTGGGGACTGATGCTAGCAGAAGCAATGCAGGTATTCCATGGGCCGAGGTGGCAGCAAGCCCCAGTGCAACGCTGTTTGACAGCCCAAGCACTGTAACCCTGCACGATTCGTCAGACCCTCTAACCATGCCCAACCCAAGACCCGCAGCTACAAGTACGCAGGCTTCCAAGGAGCAGACACGAGCTCTCGAGGGACAAGACCATCTATCTCCACAGGATATTCGCATACGAAACAAAGGCTATGCAGCCCCTGCAGTCCGATCCAAAATGGGATCAAGAGCACAGTGCATCGGTACAGAAGAAACCAAGCTGAGTGCCCCGGGCCTTTAGTGCTCAGCAGAATGGGGCCATGCTAGAAACGAGTGGGAGGAGTCACAAAGCCTGCTGGTTGCTGAACTGGCGGTCCTCTGAGTTTTCCTACCCTGCACAGCGGAGTTCGCCCCTTTCCTGCAGAAAGGAGCCCTCAACCTCGGATACACAGAAGCTACGCATGCCACTAGAACAAAATCTTGTCAACATCGAATAGTTTGGCGGGCTTGAACAGCCTTTATCAGTACTCTCTTTATCGGGACGTAGGCGCTGCAAAACACAGTTTCATGTTGTGCAGAGGCCTCGGGTGTGAAACAGATGATCACATCATCAAAGACATAAACTGCATGGCGAATTCACATCCATTCCCGTTTCTCCTTCACGCATGCTCGCATCGCATCACAGGACACCAATGAGAACTACAACGATCGAAGCGCAGTGCATCTGTTCCTTCTGCAACATGGTCGCCGGCCGGGTCTCATTGAGCTGAAGATTCCTCAAAGCTGTCGCAGCTTCTATCGCTGCAGGACGAGTAGGCTTGCTAAGACATGGACAGGAGGGAAGAGCTTGTCATAAAGGAACCTCGACGCAATGCTGTCACGCTAAGCTCACGGAGATTGGCCTGATAAACAGGCCGGTGTTGCTGTAGAACGTGCTCGCTGCTGAGCAGCAGTTCTACTACCTCTGGCAGGTCAGCACTATCAACTCCAGCTCAAGGCTTCGAATCCTGTGCCTTGCGTCTGTCGGTGACAGTAAAATCATCCAGCGTCGGAGCCTGCGCCTCTAGACGACTGTGCTTCACGATGACAAAGCACACGAGCTTCTTCTAAGCGACTCTTAAGTGACACTGGGACCACCGACCAGCTTTGCAAGATGGGGTGGGAGAGCTTCAGGATATCCTCGAGCCTTCACCTGTGTTCCGGTTCATACACTTGCAACGACTGTTCTGCCGGCACCGAGAGCAGGTGCACAACTTTGAAGGCAAAGAGGTTGGCCTCCCCACCAGCTCGCAAAGCTTTGTTCTGCTCAAGCGCCATTTTTCGGCGCTCGGTTATCTCCGATTTCACCTTCGCATTGACTTCTGTGCTGCAGATGTCTTGGTGGCAAGTCTTGAGCAATTGCGAGGCTTTCATCATAGGAGGTCAATGAGTGTGAAATGGGCATCCGCACCTGATCTACGCACTCCAGAAAGAATGCCTTCATCCAATCCAAAAAGAGGCCATTGTGTGAGCAGATGTGGGCAAAGCGCGCGAACACTGCCAGATACACGGACTGCCTCAAGTTCTGACGGCTCCGAGAACTGACGGTCCGCGATCGCTCGCATCTGCAGAGAGCAAGCCAAATCTTTCAGTCAGCTGGTGAGCGCTCTTTTCCAGTTTGCAGACGCCCGTGGCCGACTACACTGTAAATACTCCTTCGAGTCACCCCTTCCATCGGACCCACCAACCGACCCAGCCCTCCTCTCAAGTGCCCCTTTGGTTTGGCCGACAGGGTACATCTAATTCATCTACCAAGCTCACAAACAAAAACCCTTAACGTCCACCTTTAGGATCAGAACACGCGCGTCTGCAAGCATCCATGTGTAGAAAGGTGTTGGCCTCTCGTTGTTATTATTCTTCCTTACTGTTCTTGTTGTTGTGTTTGTTGTTGTTCTTGTTATGGCTCTTTTATTGTTATTCTTATTGCTCGTGTTATTGCTTTTGTTCGTCTTCTTGTGCTTGCTCTTGTCATTGTTCTTGTTTTTTTGTTATTGTTGTTCTTCTTCTTCGTATTCTACTTATTCTTCTTGTTCTTGTTGTTGATCTTCCTTGTTATTGCTATTCTTTTAGTGCTTGATATTATTCTTGTTCTTGTTATTCTTCTCATTATCGTTGTTGTTCTTGATCTTCGTCTGCTTCTGCTTCTGCTTCTTCTTCTTCTGAATATTCATTTTATTCTTGTTTTCTTCTTCTCCTTCTCCTTCTCCTTCTCCTTCTTTTCTTTTTGCTCTTGTTGCTGTCACTGTTGTTGCTTCGTTTTCTTCTTGTTCTCCTTGTTAGGCTCCGCCCCACAAAACCCCCTCCCGGAGAAAAACAAACTCCGCCCTCTTTCTTGTCGGTTCAGGGCGCGCCCGGCTGCGGGCGACAGACCCCCTCAGATAAGCTTTAATCTTGCACTGGCCATGGGTCATGATTATTCTGGCGAAAATGAATACGACCGCGGTTCACTTTGCAACCCTTAAGTAGTGTGCATCACCCTGCTTAACAGGACCTTGACAACAAATTCAAGGACGCCACGAGCGAGCAATTCAGCCTTTGCTGCTTGCTTCTGCTCCTGCTGCAGCTGCTGCTTCAGCCGCCTTAGGCTCTCTGATCGCAATTGATTGATTCATTTGGTCCACTTTTGGAATGCATTGGTATCTACAACGCATGCGCGAGGCCACGGCTTCACGGTGGTCTGATACTTTTCTTCCAGTTCCTCGTGTCTTTCGGAGAAGCAAGGAGGTGCAAGCGCAAAGCACAGCCGAGCAAAGAATGCAAGTTTCAACCGTGTGCAGCGGTCCTGCGAGAGCCCATTGAATGTGGGGCCTTGCGGATCACAACAGCCACCCCGGAACTCCTCGCTTCACGGCCCTGGCCTTGCACGCTGTCAGCATCTTGGGGTATATCCTGCAGGCAAATGCGGCATTCTGATGCATTCAGTGCACTGCCAGTCTTGGATTCTTAAGTATCTTTAACAACCTGTCCAACCTGTCTGACCTGTCCTGAGGTTTGGCGGTCTGCTGCCTTGGCTGTTGCTTAAGAATCGGAGTGGCGAAAAGCATTTGAAAGGCAGGACAAGGAATGCCTCAGCTTCTGCAAGGCCCCCGACTGCTGACCATCCTCTGCTGACACCAGCGCTGCGTACGCTGAGCCCTGTGCCTGGGTGGCATGCGTCAAGAAACGGCCTTCAAACCCTTCAGCAATTCGCACAGGTGCGCAAAATTGACATCGGCAGAACGGACATTGAGCACTTTTGCTTGCAGGAGTCAGCTGGGGGCTGCAACTAACCAAGTAAATTCAATGAGCTGGCTTTCTCGGCCGTACGAAGCACTGCGCACATCTGCTCTTCAAAACATGCGGCTTGAGCATGGAAGGGTGTGCTGCAGTGGTTCGGCATGGTTCGGCAAATCGGCTGGAGCCCATCTCGGAGCTAGCCCATCTGCGACAAAAGCTGTATACAAAAATCAGTACTTGAATGGCAGGCAACTTGTTTTTCACAAGATGTGCCACACAGCAAGCGACCAAAACTAAATGCACCACACAGGGGGTGTCTTCGGTTGCTTCCTGAAGCTGTATAGGTCTCAGACCCGGAGCCAGGGCATGCCGAGGGGACTGTTCAAAACTAGCCATCTGGAGCCACACGCTCTCCGAAAGGAACAAGTGCTTTCAGATATTTGGCAATGAAACCACTATCCGTCACAAGCCCCTAAACAATGGTGACATAAGAGAGAGTACATGAGCTAATCTCGAACAATCACCCTGTCCCACGTTGTGGCGCTGAACTTGCCCTGCAAGGCGCTTCTGTGCACCGGAACATCACCGGTGCGGCCACCAAGATTTTCCCGGCTGTAGCCCGGAGCCCAACCCTCAATCCAAAGGCACAAACCAGAGGCATTGAAAGCCACGGCAGGCCCAAGATACTCCAAGCAAGTCACAATTACAAGGATGCGAGGTTCGGTTCCTCGGGCATCTCCGCTTGTGAAGAAACTTGTGAATGCTCAACATCTGTCCTTGGTGCGGCAAAAGCATTCACGAGCCTTCTCAGCATGTCCGAATTGTGTCAGCTGTGTCAACAGTATCCCCTCCGAATGATCGGGCCAGGATCGTGTCGTGCTTACGCTTCGAGGCAGAGCTGTGCTTGCTCTGCTTGCTTACCTGTCGACTGAGCGCTGCAGTGTACTGGAGCATCTCAATCTGCTGGCCACCTGAACGAATACGGAAGACCGGAGTTCACAACAACAGACAAAGACAGGAAGAATTGCTGCGCAAAAATCACGGCTGTCGTAGCTTCATGCTTGTTCTGGGTGAGGCTGTGGCCTGACGCAGAGGCTGTCTCTGGCTCATGCACATCCTCCGCCGTGTGCTTCTGGTACCAGCTGCTCTTGGCATAGTCACCTCGCTTTGACTGTCTCTTTTGCTCGCGAGCTGCCTTCCAATATCTTCTCATGCACAAACACCCCCCGCAGAACCTCGCCCACTGTACAGCATCCCGTCATACTGCATCTCACGCTGCCGCAACTCTCGTTTACCAAGGCAAGCCAGCAGAAAACAAGGTTCCAAACCGCTTGTTGCAAAGACAATGCTTCGGAAGTTGCAACGCAACAATTCGGCCCGGATCCTGCTCATTGAGAACGTACGACATTGAAGAGAGCTACTAGTGTACACGAGTTGCAAGTACTGATTAGGTGACCTTCCCGCCAACCGGTTTGGGAGCCGCTTTGGACAGAGTCGGACACAAAAACCCGATTCCCCTAAGTCGTCCGGACCATCAAAGCGCAGACAACACAATGCTGAACTTGCCGGCCTTGGACGCTCCCGAGAATCGATCTCCACGCAAAGCGCGCGCTGAATTCTGCTTCAGTTTCCACTGTGTGCGAACGGCTATTGCATTGTTTTGCAAACCTACTGCTCGTTCGCCGCACTACTGGTGCTTGCAAGTCAGAGGGTTCAACCAGCAGCCGTGAGTAAGTGGGTAAGGACACGGAATGAAGCTCCTGTCGTCGCATCTCTGGAGATTCGTGCTTTCAAACAGATCCTTTGCTTGCTTCAATTGTCGACTGGTGAGTCGCATGTTTCGAGTCTGTCTGGCGTGCGAGTGTGGCCCACAAGTTAGCAGACATCTGAGCTACGAGCAAGGACTGAGCATCCGACTGGCCAGGAAGGCTTCCAAGGCTCTTCCATTCTTGATGGCATTGCAGGGGTCGTGGCGACATGCGTAACAAGTAAGTGCCAACATACCAACCCCAAAGAGAAGGGAAACCCACAGCGCTGTGGCATCCATCGGATACGCAAACATCTTGGTATGCATGTAGAGCTGGTTCCAGGGCCACATGAAGATGGCTTGCGAAAGCCGATAAAGAAACGACTTTGACGTTTGGAATGTGCCCTGGACATCTGCCGGAACCAACTTTGCTAGCAAGTCAGGAGCGAAGCCGTTCAGAGCAAAGGAAGGCCCACCAAGCAGCGGCCAAATAATGTAGACGAGGTATCCATGGTCAGCTGGGGTGAATCCACATGCCAGTCCATACAGCAGAGTTATCACCTCGGCTTCAGCGTAATGCCTGTACTCCATGCGAACGAACGAGTGCTGCATCTCAAGTCAGCTCTGCCAACTGAGACGGAAACGACCGCCGGGATCCAAACTCCACGCATGTCACCCCAGCGAACAACCAGCTTTGGCACGGCTAAGGTGGTCAACCACGTTGCAGTTCCTGCTAAGACGGTGTGCGTCATCATCCTTGGACTCAACGGAACAGGGGTGGAGGCTTCAAAGTTGCGAAAACACAAACTACTGGAGTGCTGATCGGAGTCG
>CAJNDS010002544.1:156457-198957 GCA_905221605.1 Symbiodinium natans
CAGTCAGCAGCCTATGGCTAGGCGGTACAACTGGTTTGGGACAGGTCCTTGTGCACCGTGTATTCATTTGGCAGGCCAACACCAATCTCGCCCAGCTTCATCACGGCCATCCTAAGCAAGATCGTCAGACTGGCAAAGAACACAGCCGCATCGGCAGGAAAGCACCGCATGGAGGGGCTTCACATGAGCATCATCTGCCAGGGCTCCCAATTGCCATTGCAAAGCCGAAGCCCATTTGACCCACAATAGCCAAGCGGGCTTTCAGGCCTGTCACACCACCGTCCTGCAATTCCCACTCGTCCGCCGAGAAAATGTCGCGCAGCATTGCATCTCGGATTGGGCCACCAATATCCGCCACTAGTGCCAGTACCTGGCCACAGGCTGCAAAATTGACCAGGGCGCCTAGAGTCTGAGGCGTCAAGACGATGCGGCATTCTAGTGGTTGTCCACTTCAACTTTATTTGTCAGAATGTCAGGCTGGAAAGAGCTGCGCGTCTCTACATTCCTTGAGATTTATGGGAATCAAGTGAAATTTCAATCGTAATGTGACGAGCGTGCCATGACGAGGTGTCTGGTTTGGGCCCAGACAGTGCACACTCATCGGAAGGCTTGTGGCAGCCTTCGTGAAAACGTAGATTTCCACAGACGGCACAACCGTCATCAGCCAAGCTGAAGCGGAGAGAGCCACACTCGAAGCAAGGATGAGCTTCTTCCTCGAGACCCTGTCTGACAACACCTCAGGCATCAATGTTCCTTCGCCATAAACATATTCATGAGATTTCATGAGCCAACTTGGACTTGGCAATAGGATGTCAGGCTAGATTCTGCCGGCTGAGATCCTGGCACCTAGAAATGGAAAGAGGAATGCTTGGATGGCAAATTGGGGAGAGCCGGTAAGAACCCGGAGAAGGTCGAGCTCGGCCAGGTCGTTGAGTACCTCTGGAATGGACGCGACCACGGCGAGAAGCACAGCTGGATCACTATCTTGCAATCTAGCAGGTTCTGTGCGAGCACATACGAGTACAAGAGCTGAGGGCCAGACGTAGTAGCGGGTGTACTCCAAAGCAACGAAGGCCACCCAACATCCACCCATCACTCTCAGCACCAAGCTAATTAGAACAAGTCTGTAGCACCATTTCGGGGTCATGCCAGTGTATTCCGCAAATCGCGCTGCATGAGCGTCGGCCTTTCGTTGCCCAGCAAGTCGTGGCTAGCAACAAACGCAGGCCCTGTGCAAAGCTCATGAAAACAAAATTAATCCAAGCCAGAAAACATCTCTGCAGGCTTCCTTGGCAACCTCAGTGTTAATGGATGCAAACACCAAGTCTATCCCTTTTTCATGCTTCAGTTGGAATGGTGCCCTCTGCAAGATGCAGTTATTCGCCTCGGCTTCCTGCCGAGAAGCGTCTGGAACAAGCAGACTCGGATCCGGTCTCCTTCCCTAACCCTTCCCCCCTCCCTGTTAAAAACCCGCCGATCGCTTGGAGCAGCTGCAAACGGATGCTGTGGAGTACAAAGGGAGCGCCTCAAAATGCAGAAAAACACCCTTCTGGTGGGAACCCCCCGAATCCCGCCTGGGACCCCCGGGCCCTCCTGCGACCCTCTGGGCCCTTCTGGCAAACGCGTGGACCGGTCGGTATTGGGGCCTGTCTTGGAACAAGCAGACCCCCCTGCCGCCCGGTTGCCGAGGCAGCGCGCGCAAGCGTTTACAATTACTCAGTATTGATACTCTGATACAGTCATCGCCCAGACACTGGCGCTGCTTTCGCGCAGCCATCGTCCAACCTCTGGATCTTCTGCGTTCCGACATGACAGTAGCGACAGCACCGGTTCTCGGTATGGGCTTTCATTGAATGAAGAGATAGGAAGAAAAGGCTCACCCGCTTCACCTTTCGGAAGCCCGCGACTCGGGCAAGTCGTGACCAAAGCCGAGCGGCTTCGTCGGAGTTGCCTGGCCATCTGGAAGTCCTGCTGGCGCACCTTCTGAGATGCCAGCCTTGACCATGCGTGCATTCACATGCAATTTAGTCCATGCCGTCCGGGGAGCAAACCGAGTCAAAGAAGCTTCGAAGATTTGGGACGCTTCAGCTGAGAGGCGAAAACCTCGCCGGCTTTCGTGACGGTCATGCTTTCTCAGCGTTGACACAACCCCCTTGAGCCTCAATAGCTGAGAAACTTCCAAGCGTCCAGTTTTTGCTCTGGGATGCGCTTGGCTCCCTGTAATGCCAGTCTGCATGCGTGCAGCGATGTTTCGCTAGGGGCACATCCTCTTCCACAGCACTTCTGAGAGACTTGTTCGTCCTGACGGAGCAATAGGCTTGCATCTAACTTGCAGGGGTTACCGGGTTTAGGGTTTCTGCCCTTGGCCAGAGCCTCTTGGCTTGCTTGATCTGGTTCTCGAGAAACTGTCGGTCGTCCTCCAAGGCCTGAAACTCTGAAAGGATGGGTCCACATCACAAACATCACAACTGCTACGATCTCTTACTAGTAGCTTATTGGCTTAAACAGTTCCATGCTGCAAAGTTCGACTTTTGCGTTGGGAGCTTGGGTGCCGATGTGCAACTCAACGAAATGCTGCAAGCACCATTGATTCGTGCAGGGGTTAGTGATTGCACGGGCCATCCGTCAACTGCTGCAGTTTGAGGTTGCCATGGACACCTGACTCTGACAGATGCTCATATCCCTGCAGGAAAGCTTGCCATTTTGCGGAGATGGGCTCCGAAAGCCTGAGCCCTAAATCCCCCTTCAACCCTGAAGCAACGACTACCCTGACTACACGGAGCTCGAAGGGGGTGCAGTGCAGTGTGTAGAGCTGAGGGTTTAGGCCCCCCACCCCCTTTGTTCACATGCCGGAAGACTGTAAGAGCTTCAACAGGCTAGAAGATGCACCCCAAACTTACAGTCGCGTGCCTCTGCTTTGCCCTTCCATTTGTCTAGCTCCTGCAGCACCGGGCACAGCATCACAGTATCAAGGATCCAACATGCCCAGAACCTTTTTGTACTTCTTGACCAGCTCATCCAAGCGCAAGGCCTACGATCAGAGCAAGGATCCCATGGCACATGATCCTACATAATATTTTGGTAGAAGTGATGGAAAGGTGGCCTCGTTCATGAACCAGTCAAGCTCCTGAGGATCGAGCGCCGTGTCGCCAAAAGTGAACCTACTAAGTTTAAGTTACTAAGTACATTCCAACATGATACAAACCGGAAGGACCTAAGTAGAATGCAGGCACGGTCCTTCTCCAGGGACTGGATCTTCGCATCCCTCCTGGTTTTTGTCTCCTCTTCGTCTGCCTGACATTTGCACAAGGTTTGTCGGGGTCAGGTCTGCCAGGTTCTCTCGGTTCAGGTGCATCTTGTGCCCGTTACGCTTGAAACATCACTGCTGTTGCTCAGCCTTTTCAATGCCTTTGCTGGAGGGTCAGTTCGGCTTTTTGCGGTGCTGTAGTGGAAAACCGCAAGTCGCTCGCAAGTCGGCGTTGATTTGTCGTTGTGTGCAGGTACTCTCTCTGGTCGGTTTCTTGTTCTACACCAAGGGGAGACTCCAAGTGTGCGAAGATCTCTTGCTGAGGCTGGAGACTACAATCTACGCTCTGGAAATCTGGCCTTCTGCTTCAGCTCCTTGTACTCTCTTTGGACGGTGAACCTGGCACCATCTCATCATTTCAATCGGATCGCCGGCAGCATCTGGCACACACGTTCACCAAACAAGAGTGAGTGCTACGAAACAGCGGCCCGAGGATTGGGCATGAAGCTCTTGTAAGCCACGAAGTATGCCTGCGAGGGGTGGGACTGCAAATGCTGGAACTCGATTGCTCAGTGCACATCCTCGACATTGACATGGCTCAGCAAGACAGACTCATGACTCATGAGACCTTCTCATTGGCGCTGAGCTTACTCTCGACTCGCTCATCGAGCACGTCCACAAGGGCCTCGAGCACAGTCCAGCACTGGGGTTAGAAAATTTAGAACGACGACACGAGGAATTTCTTGGTGTGCGCAGGCCCAAGTTCAATCGTGTCGTGCAGCGGGCCTGTAGGTCCTGGTGCAGTCCAAGAATCTTGGTGCCACCTTCTGTATCAACTAGTAGCTCCTGGACGAGATCCAGGGATATTGAATGGTACTGACATTTGGTTTTTGCGACTTGTCGACGTCATGCGTATGGATCTGCATGGCCCAGATGGCAGAACATACTTTTCTTGGTGTGCACTGGGCTGCCTATGGCTTCCTCCTCCCGCCTTTGTACGATTGTGAAGTGGCTCAAGCATGTCTTTTCGGGTATAGACATGAAACATTCACCGGGGTTGCGCCGACCATACCCGCAGTTTCTCAGCATAGCCCTCGGCTCTCTGCAAAGCCATCAAGGCCAAAGCCACATTCGTCAGCCCAAACTTTTCTCACTACTTGCAACCTCCCCACTATGATACATGCAGAAGCGCGCCTCTCGTTTCTTCTGTCTGTCCAGTGCTCTTTTACGGTCCACATTGAGGGAGGAAAGAAACCTCACAAGACACTACAGCCCAGCAACTACTGCCAGGGTACAAGCACAACCTGCCCCAACACGCAAGGTAACCGAGATTAGCCGAGGCCACAGCGAACTTTCGGCGGGCACCAGCGCCATGGCTAAAGGCCCGGCCCAGGAAGTGCCGGTAAGGCCCAGATCTTCATCTCAGACGAGCCAGCAACATCTCCAGAGCTGCAGTTCTGCGAAATTCTGCGCGCGATGCGCATGTCTCACTAGCCACCTCGGGAAGTGC
Organism: Symbiodinium natans; assembly: GCA_905221605.1. Lineage (NCBI taxonomy): Eukaryota > Dinophyceae > Suessiales > Symbiodiniaceae > Symbiodinium > Symbiodinium natans. The sequence continues at coordinate 161,215 of CAJNDS010002544.1, forward strand.
AGATTGCACGACTGTTGACGGCACCTGGTTGGTCAGCCATTTGGCCTTGCTGTTGAGCGCAAGGCGCTGAGCTTGTGCATGCATGCCCCCTGTGCCCGGAACGTAAACGAACTCTGCTGATGGTTCGCCCAGTAATTCTAAACACTGCTTGACTCCTCCACTTTGTGGCTTCAGGAATCAGTCTGGCGCCACCGGACTTAGGTCGACTCTTATGAACTCATGTATTCACAAACAAAACAAGCAATAACGGTAAAATGGATTACGCTAGCACCTCGTGGCCCTGAAATCTCGACCTGTGCATACATCCGGCACATATGCGCTGGAACGCCTGCGCCAGATTCAGCTAAAGGAACCACAGCAGCTGCCGAGCTGAATTGCTTGCACTGGCCGCTGTTTCTTTTACCCGGCCTGCGGGCAGGCTGGGCAGGCTGAAGCCCTTTTGAGAACTGATCAGGGATCATGGAGGAACAGGGCCTCGTCAGCAGCTCGCAGCTCCCCCAGCGGCACATCACAAATGGCGGTCCGGAGCCTGCTATCGCATGGCTGCGGCCACAATCATGGCGTACGGCAGCCGCAGCAGACTGGGCCACGAGCGCATGTGCGAATCTGTCCTCCTGTGTACTCAGCCTCAGCCACAGGAGACTTGCGGCTCAGACTGCTACAGGAGTAGTAAGCTTAGTAAGCCCCGGGTAGTCCCTCCGAAAGCATATCGAGGCAGATGGCAGATGTTTCTGAACGAACGAACTTGAGACTCACAAGGCTGAAAGAAGACGGTGGCCATTTTCACTCACGTGGGCTCTTGGGTAGTCTGACCAGCCAGGCTGGTCCGGGCTGTATCTTTGAAGCGCCCAATAGCTGGGCCAGGGCAAGGTCGGCTTTGCATCGTGGAAGCGGCTCCCTCTTAGGGGATGCAAGTGCGCAGATGCGCATCTTGACCATTCCAGGCTATAAGACCACTGCTCTTGGCCCTAACAAAATCACAACTGCATGCGTGAATTTTGTGCCATTCATTCTTTGCAAGGCAAGGCAAAAGAGATGAATCACGCATGGACGTCTGTCTATACACATGCCCACGCAGCAATGCAAGAATCTAATAAACAGTGCTTGCTGGAGGTCGTCTATGCCTCTATGCTTTCGCCAGCCACGGATGGAACGGTCATCACCGTCGGATCCGGCTTCATTACTGCCGGTTCGACTGAGCGGACTCCGTGGCCTGAAGCAACAAATACAGTACTCTGTCTGCACTGTGGCATGGAGATGCATGGAGCAGGCACTGAGGTTTCCACGGCTTGAGCAAGACATGGCAAGAGCAGCAGAGAAGGCTCAGATTCTCCAGCCAAGCTGCATTGCCTGGTTGTTGGTACAGGTTGTCAAAGTCGGCCTCCACCTCAGGAACCGATCGGGCAGAGGCTTAAAGTCAGGTTTAGATTTTTCTCGGCACACGGGGTGCACACGGGGTGCACACGAATCAGCGCGGGCCTCATGCAAAGCATCGATCATGTGGCCCATCTCTTTGTCCAAGTCTGCTACCTGCTTTACAGCTGCGCCGATCTAGGGCTGATGCTCAGGCAAGCAAGGCTTCAGAGAGAGAGAGAGAGAGCGAGGAAGAGCGAGAGGGATTTCAAAACACATGCGGCGACTTCTGGCCAAGATGCGAGATCAGTGTCGCCGGTTTCGAGATCTTGCAGGCGAGATCCCATGTGGGCCAGGGCACTCTGCGCCTCCTTCAGGTCAGCCGAGAACCGCTCCTGAAGCAGAGGCAAAAAAATCAAAGAAACAAAACACAAACAAAACACCATACTGAAAACCGGAGAGATGCTTCCAAAAGTGTATCGAGCAAGCATGCAGGATGCATTCGACAGCACTTCCCGGGCCTTCTCCACCTTCTTGATGTAGTCTTTCAACAGCTGTCGACAGGCCATGTAGGTCACGCCCACGCTGCCTGTGACAAAAGCCGGGACCAGAAGTGCCTTGGGACCTGCAACGATGTTCTCCACGTAGATCCCGATGAGGCCGCCAACCAGATAGAAGGTCCAAAGCCCGGCAAGCACGGCCAGCTTGCGCGCATCCACCCCTATCTCTGCACGCTCGATATCCGTCAGCTGACTGCAGCGGCATGCTCTCCTAAGGTAGATCATGCTGATGCGGCCCATTGTCGAACCGATGTCAGTCATGGTGCCAGTCACCTTGTCAAATCTACAATGACAGCACATAAACGTACGCTTGCTTCACATATCTTCACCTGCAAAGGCCCCTCATTTGCAATAGCCAGGCGGCGTGCGTCGTGCGGACGATCGCGCCAAAGTGGGATGTGCACATCGCGTTCTGCAAGCCGCAAGCCGCTGCCACTAGGCACGCCGGAAGCAGCCGACCAGGCACGAAAGCCGCCGAAACTAGAAGGGCCGAGTTCAGCACCAGGGCCAGGCCATAGAAGGCTTTCCTAAGCGGGAAAAAGACAGCACGGGGAGGAGACGAAACTTTTTGCTTGGGTAGCCTGTAAAGGGAGAGCATGAGCACCATCAGACAAATCTCCATCCCTAACTTGGCAGAAGTCCACCCCGAAAGAGAGCGAATTCAGTCACGGCCTCCCCAGGAGGTGCACTTGGTTCTTGTCAATGAGGATTCCACAGGCGTATGCTCCGACCAGGAAGGAGAACACAAGCGAGCATGCTTCCTTCAAGGTCTCTGAACCATACTCGCCCTGCTGGTAGCCTTCGAGCCGGAAGGCAATATTCGACGTGCTCCCGGTCACGTGCGATGCATACAGATTCCAAGACTTGTAGGCAACCACATTGGCGGCCCCTGCCTCGGGCTTAGAGGCCCTATCACCAAAAAAAAAGAACAGCAGAATACATGCAGAATAGACATGGTGTGGCAGCACCTAGCTGCCTAGCTCATGCCAAAGCCACACAGGCCGCCAAACACCAGCCGAAGCCCATGACCCAGAACTTCGGGCGCTGAAAACTCTTCCTGATGGCCGCAGCCTTCCTTGGTTCGCTTTGACAGTCACTGTCGCCAGGCAAACTATGGCGGATCTGAAATTTACAAACACTCGCTCTGAAGTCGATTGTTGCCAGTTCGTGCGCAAGGCTCTCCTGCATGACCTTGGCAGAGGTGGATCTGGAGATTCGAGATGGGGAGAGCGGCGTCTTCTCAACCGTGGCTTGCGGGATAGTGTGCGTCATTTGTGGCTGCAAGCCCGGCAGCGGCTGTCTATAGCGATGCTGCTTGAGGCACGAGAAAAGGCTGCCATGCGAAGCAGATGCTGCATGCGAACGACTCGCAACGTACGGGCAATTCCTCATGCATGGTCGGTGCAGAGAGACAAGAAGCAAGGCAACTTCATAAGGACGGAATAAGTCGAGCAAGGGGCTCATCACGATTGATGTCGAAGGAACTGAAGATCCTGCATGTCAAGAGCGCTGTCAAGCAGCTCCGCCTAGACATTCAACCAACCGATCCTGTCGCGGGTCAGCGCCGAGAAGTTCTGGCTCACAAATGATCGAGCGTTGGCCTGCACAAGCTGCCACAAGAAGGTAAATCGATGAAGGCCCCACATACCAAAATTCTACACTTCCATCAGATCATGAAAGCGACTCCTTGCCCTTTGCATATGCAAGAAACATTCCTGACACTAGGCCGATTACGCAGGTGAGTGTCTGTTGCCTGCCTCGCTAAGGAAGTTGATTTTTCTCTGCGTGCGCCTCAAGGACACACGAGCTGAGTCGGTGGTGGAACTGGCTTTTCTTAACGTAGCTGAACTTCCGCACACTGCCACCAACATGCCAGCGCCCCACTCCACCATCCAGATCACTCACTGAGCACTGTGCTCGCTGAGAAATGGCTTCAGCGTAGACCAAACAGCCTGTAAGCATGCCCGATGCTCACACGTGTGGCGCCCAGCTTGCTGAGTGACTGAGATTAAGCTCACCATATGTTTTCACTTGTCGTTGTCCACCCACCAACATGGGCGGCACCCATATTGAAAGGGATAAGTCACACCATGACTCCATGCTCCGGCATCACCTTACTTGGCACCTTCCATGCCAGCGCCGGGCCCGTTGTTCCCCTCGTCACCCCCCGAGCCGATGTCAGCAAGGCACGGTTTGATGTTTCATGTGTTTGAGTCTTTGAGTGCCCGCTCTTTTTGGAGGGCTTTCGTCCTGTCTGACTGCTACCCATCGTGCTGATCACCACCCCGCTTCCCGTCCTGACACGCCGGCATCATTGGGACAATCAGCTTCTCTGTAAACCGCAGCCGACCAAGGTCGGCTGCTGATGCTCTTGATGCTCCACAGAGCCGTGAGGAGAAACGATGTCTCCATGATGGGGCTCCGATGGCTCCGCATCTTCTAACAACTTTTGCGAAAGCCGAGGGAGCGCAGAAGATGCTCCGCAATTTTCCGCTCGCACGACTCGGGCGGGTTCCAGATCAGTCCGCACAACACACAAGAAAAGACAAAAAGCGTCATTTTTACATAGTGGTCCCCCCCAGGCCCGAGAGCTGCTGCGGCTGCTCTCAGCTTCTGGCACACCTCTCCCTTTCATTCGAAAATACTTTGTTGAGCACTTCGCACAACCGTGAGACGGTGCTTGCATGGAAAATGCATCAAACTCACGCATAAACTGAAGCCTTCCTAGGAGGGTCCGAAAGCTCTTGCGCGCCCACGCCCCAGGTCCTCGATACACCCAAGGTGGTCGGTTCGGACGATGCAGAGAGCCAATTCTGCCAGTCCCCCAAGCAGGGGTCGAAAAAGGGCTTTGTGCGCTCCCGCCCGCGTGCCCCAGGCCCCCCGCACGGCCCTGGGCCCGCACGGCCAAGGGCCGGCCGCCCAAGCCCTAACCCCGCAACCTGGCGCCTGCTTTCTGAATTCCCCTGGGGTCGGTTTACGGTTGCTGGTCCTTCAACGTCTCCACGCTTTTCAAAGTTTCAAATCATCTTTGACCGCTTGGGGCTTCGGGCACATGCAAAATCCGATGGAACGCCTCAAAGCCTTTTCGACTCCTAAGGCCTTTCACTTTCATGCGACATACGAAGGGCCATCTCTCATCACGAGGTCCTGCGCCACCCACGAGAAATCCACGATGAGGATGCAGTTGAGGCGATCTGCAAAGACCTAGAGCACTAGAGTGCAAGCATGTGCTAATTGTGCAAATCGTGCTTGGGGTGAGCTGCCGAGTTCCGAGTTCTGTGCCACACCAAAGTTGTTGGCCAGATCTTTGAAGGCGAAGAGATCCATGTTCAGCTGCGGCTGCAGCCTAGGCTCGTACGAAATCATACGGGTCCCGTGCACTTTCTGTGAGAGGCCAGCATCTACATAATTGTGGTTGGGTAGGCAGGGTTCAAGTATGGCCTAGCACTATGCCACAATCTGGGCCAACGCAGGGATTCCAGCGTCATGCTGCGTCATGCATGCTGTGCCAAGGCTGAGACTGGATCATGTCAGCCACCAGGATGGCCTGACCATCTTCCTGCGCAAGTCGCGTCGCTGCCTCAGCTGCTGCAGGCGACATCATGTTACACTGTTGCAGCAATACCCGATGTGAAGTGATTCGGGATGGTTCGGGCAAGCTGCCTCGAAGGCCAGAAACACCTGCGGGATGAGATTTCGCAGAGGCTCCGTTTGGCTTCGCGCGCTTATGTAGATTGTCGGGCGATTGTGCCGGTCCCGTCCAATGATCCGCATGTCGCAGGCCGCCTTACATCGCATGCATTGAAAAAGTTCTCGTTCCCGCACGCGGCATTCGATGGCCTTCATCAGCATGGGTGTTGCCTGTGCCAGATTGCCCTGGGAAGCTCGTAGCATCCGACGCACAACCGAGAGCGAAGTCCACTCTTCCAGTTCCGGGAAGCCTGCTTGCAATTGCTTCTGCAGCTGCTCATCGAGGTCGCCCTCCTCACCAGGGAGGCTGGCTTTTAATTAGCTGGCCTCCCAGAGCACGCCACAAAACAAGGCAAGAATCCCTTTAGGCTCCTAAGGGGCATGCTGCGACACATCTGGGAATCTTTGAAACAGGATTCCTCCAGACGACGCCGCCACTGCTCCAAGACCTCCCGCTTGAGAACAGGGACGAGATCTTCGTAGACATCTTCGGGAAGAAGTGGCATGTCGTCTCTGAACGTCGGTTCTGGAAGCTGACGGACTGACGCCCTCTCAGCAAAAGTGCGGAAACCAGCCTGGCAAACCCTCCCAAAAGAACATGTAGAGGCAGTCTGATCTTACCTTTGGAAACCCTCTAAAACCCTGAGCGCCAGCACCAAGTCGACATGAAGAACCATAAAGACAGACCCACCTTCTATACGAAACCCTATCAAACTGCATCGAACTCCACTGAGCCCCTAAAGCACTCATGAGCGCACGATTATGCCTCCGGCACAAGAGACAGCGTGCGGGGGCGAGGCATCTCTCCGCTGCTCCGCCGCTCCAGCGGCCATCTGCGTGGTCGATGGTCAGACTCACCGGAAAAGGTGCGTTGAAGCATCTCTTCCCTGGTTTCGTAGCAGTCAAAGAAGACTTGGAACTCCTCAGTCTCCGGAACATCCTGCCAAGAGTGATGCCTGACAGGGGCTTGAAGCACGAGCCAGGAGCTGATTCATGCGTTAATGTTCCTATAGCATCCTAAATCCTAAGTATAAGGTTCGGAGACTCTGCTCTGCTCTCTCTTTCGTGCCTGTTTTTCACAAGCAAAGCAGCTGCTTCGTCACCCCGCGTTGTGCAGCAGGCATAATTCGACACATCCGCAAGCGCATTGCCCATAATGCGGCAAAGGAAACGGACGCGTCTACTTTCTTAGCGCAGTCGAACGAGAACACCTGTTAAAACTGGGCTCAAGGAAAGTCAAGGCTACAGTAATAGGACATCAAGGCCCACGTTGCTTTGTGTTTGGACTTTCTCAAGCGTTGCGAATGTGCCGGATTCTAAAGATCTACCACGTGGTGCCCGCTGGGCATGGGCATATGCACCTGTAGTTTTGAGCAATGACACAGCAAGGATAAAGGCTTTGCGGCTTCCGCCCTGCTGAGGAAACCCGGTCTTGGTGGCCCCACTCTTATCCGCAACAAATCGTACTCCCGGGTCTTGAGTCTTGGTGGCTCTTTCTGGCCCCACTTTTATCCGTAACAAATCGTACTCCTGGTGGCTTTTTCTGGCCCACTCTTATCCGTAACAAATCGTACTCACGAGTCTTGGTGGCTCTTTCTGGCCCACCCTTATCCGTAACAAATCGTACCCCCGATGTAGAAAGGCGAGGGAAATCTGGAAGTTGAACCGAAAAGAGGAAGGGGAAGGGAAAGGAGGCAGGGGAAGGGAATGGAGGCAGGCCGAAGGGAAAGGGCAGAGTTGGATGCACCGCCTTCTCCCCCTGGACGTGGCGCAGACCCTCGTGTCTTTTTTTCATGCGTGTGTCAGAGTTTTAGAAGCATGTCCAGCTCTTTGCACACTTGGCAGTTCTCGGACGTCATCCAAGCTCTTACCTGAAGCTCCTCTTCTGTGTAGGTCTTCCTGGGTGTCTCATCGGAACACCAAAGCTGAATCAGGCCAGGAACAAAGTTCATCTGGCAAGTAGCCGGGGCGGACTGTAAGCTTTTGAGCAGTAGCGACGCCCATTCCTGCCGTTGAGGCATCGTCAGAATATGCCGAGCATAGGTCAGATGCTGATGGCACCTTATCAGCTTCCTTAAGAGAGGAGCATCAACCTCAGTGACCTCCGGCAATAAATCTTCCATTAACTTCAGCATGGAGTCTGCGATGAGGTGCTGAGCGAAAGGAAGGCCACCAATTCCAAAGTTGAGAAGTACATGGATGGCCGCAAGACACACAGTGTCGTCGGGATCACGACAATGCTCGATCAGCAATCGAAGGTTCTCGCCAACGATGAAGCGAACGTCTTCTTCAGGGAAATGGGTGTATTCGGTGTCAGCCAAGCACATGCACCACGACCAGCCTGAGATGACAAAATGGCGAGTGCTCAGAGAGAGGGGTGGCAAACAATCGCCGCGGAAACGCCTACGAGTAGCTATTGGCTGCAGTGCGACGTAATTGTCCGAGAGGCAATCAAAGTACTTCTTTTGCTTAACATCTTCAGAGGGATCCCCGTTCGGGATCCTCGAGTCAGCGCTGCGCTCCATCTCTTCCACAAATGCTAGAACGGAGGCAGACCTGCGCTGCACGCAACGAGCCGTGAGCGCTTCAACTTTCTCAGCACTGGGGTGAAGCAGCTTATAGGGGCCGGCTACGAGGGGCAGGTCCAAAAAACTACAAGAACCCACTGATGCCTGTCCAGCCGGCCCATGTCAGCCACATGTTGTAGCAACACCTCAGGTTAGACTTTGAGAGACTGTGGTGAAAGTGCTCCGTGCAAGGCATAATTTTGGCGATTAGCCATGCTGCATTTCAGCTCCCGGCCTTGGGGCTCCTGGTCAGCTGGGACGTCGTGCGCCATTCCAGAATCTCTGGCACCTTCAGGATTGCACCACCAGCAGGTCGTGGGCTGGTGGGCCAGGCGGTCGCCACACAACTGGCCATTCGGATGACCGCTCAGGTTGCTGGCAAGACGCAGAAAGGTACTCCAGTAGATTGGGCCTCATAGCTCCATGCCACAGATCTCCCACACTGACCACTTCATCCAAGCAATGAGGTCAAAAGCAAAAGGAAACTGGCAAGCAAAGCGTTGGCGGACCGAGGCACAAAAGGAGCTTCTGCGGATCCCAGCCCTCGAAAGTAGCCATCCAAAACAACTGGAATCATGTCTTGCAAGCGGGTTGTAAGTTTTGACATTGGGCTAGCGACCTGCTGCCGAGTTGCTGAGTCGCACGCCCCTCGACTGTTCCTGCGATTTGTGCATGGTCTTAGGTAGTGTTTTCTCATTCCGGGGTTCATTCTGACCTGCATCATTTTCAGGAATTGCTTATCATTTTGATGTTGCAAAAGGATTCCTGCCGCTAGGCCGAACGTGCACGCATTGCCTCTTCAAAACAGCGGGCTGACATCGGCAATAATTCTTCTATAAAATCCTTAAGGCAATTCTTGGACTTGTGAAACTTTGAATTCTCAATTTCGGACCCCGGATTTTCTTAACACGATTCTAATGCTCCCAAAAACCATGCCAGAAATCCGTGCGAAAATCCCGCCCAAAACGAACAACATGCGTGTAACAGTGCACATTGCTCCCACCCCAAGAAGGCCCTAGCATTTTTGGTTGGGCTTTGGGGAGGACCCATGGATCCCTCGGAAGGATCTAAGTCTAAGCCTCCCGAACATGCTAACAAAATCCTGCTTAAAATCTTTGGGTCCTTAAAGGTGGCAAGTTGCACTGCTCCATAGTTGTTGTGGTTTTCGGATGGTTGTTGGTAGGATTTCAGGTGGGTTTTCCCCAAACAGGAACCGTTTGGGGTCCTCTCCTCAGAATATAAAGTGTCACGCGCTTGGCTAGATTGCTGTCACACGGTTGGATCCGTGGTCTCCCGTGGTCTCCGGTCATCAGCGCAATTGGGGCCGGACGCGGTTTGGGTCCGTGGTACCCACGGTCCGGATCCGGCCAACATGCCCCTGTCGAGCCCAACTTGACGCAGATGGGGTGCTAGTTGCTTACGATGAATTTCAAAAGTGTGCTGGTAACCTAATCGTGGCTCTATAAGGGTTGTGAATATGCCCCTGCGACCAGTCAAGCAGGTTCCCGAAACTTGGGTGGTAGTTGAATGCGCTTGAAAAAGCAGGATGCTAGTTGCGCACGCTCAGTCTCTTCGCACACACAACGACCAACCAAGACTCCCCTCTGAAACCTTCAAACCTCGCACGCTGGGCCCTACGAGCACGAAGGGAGGGGACATGGCCCTCTGCGACAAACTTCTAAGGAATATGCTTTTACTTCTACAGTGTTCTGAAAGTAAAAGCGTTAGGAACAACACAGGATGTTTTTGCGCTTGAGTAGAACCCTTTGGCAGAGCAAGCAGGGTTTGTACCCACCTCTTCTTGCTCTGCGAAAAGGTTTCACAGCCCCATAAAAACAGGTGGCTTAAGTAAACAGAGATGTTTATCCCTTGTGTGAGGGTAACGTAACCGTGGCTTTATAGGGTGTACAAGCGCAAAAACATGTGATTTCCTAACGTTTGCACTTTCAGAAAACTGTAGACGTCAAAACAGCTTCCTTAGAGTCTTGTCGTATGTCCCCTCCCTTGGTGCTCCTAAAGTTTGGTGAGGGCCCTAGAAGCTTGTCGCATGTCCGTTCGTGCTCGTCGGGCGAGGCCCTTAGAGGTGGTTCATGTGACCGTTTTGAAGTGCAGACGGGTTTTGGGGCCACGATTACGTTACCAGCACGGGCTTTTGGATAAAATGCCGGCGGGCTTTAGGGCCACGATTACGCTACCAACGCAGGCTTTTGGGCGCAGAACGCAAGCCCTGAAAATGTGTCTTGGAGCTTTACAGCACCATAGATCCTGCGACTAAATAGCATTTGGTCATCAGGGCGCAGAAGGGGTGCTAGTTGCTTACGGCATCACCCTACGAGCGCGGAGTGAAACTTGTGTTTTAACGTGTTGTTAAAACACCATGGATGTTTCCCCGGCAACCAAATAGGTCGCGCCATGGCACGAGCTATTTGGTCATCAGGGCGCAAGCGGGGTGCTAGCTGCTTACGATGTCACCCTACGAGGGCGAAGGGAGGGGACATGCGACAAACTTCGAGGGCCCTCACCAAACCCCACGAGCACAAAGGAGGGGACATACGACAAACCTCTTAAGGGATATGTGTTTACCTCTACAGTGTTCTGAATCCCCAAGCTTGGGTGCTAACAGGATGCTAGTTGAACACGCTCGGTCCCCAAACCTTTGAGGATGCTATTTAATTTGAACATGCTCGGTCCCCAAGAAGCAGGATACTAGTTGCGCACGCTCAGTCTCTTCGCACACACAAGGACCAACCAAGACGCCTCTCTGAAACCTTCAAACCTCGCACGCTGGACCCTTCAAGCACGTTCTGGTTCTAGTTGCTTTCAGGCCTAACCTTCAGGGGCCCTCACCCTACGAGCACGAAGGGAGGGGACATATGACAAACCCCTAACGGACATGCTTTTACTTCTGCAGCGTTCTGCAAGTGCAAACGTTTGGAACAACATAGGCTGTGTTTGCGCTTGAATAGAACCCTTTCACAGAGCAAGCAGGGTTTGTCCCCAACCCTTCTTGCTCTGCGAAAAGGTTTCACAGCCCCTTAAAAAAAGGTGGTTTAAGTAAACAAAGATGTTTATCCCTTGCGCGAGGGTAACGTAAATCGCGGCTCCATAGGGTGTACTTGGCACAGCCCAAGAACCTTCCCCAAAATCATACCCAAAGATCCTCGCATTCGGTTTTGTTTTTCGAGGGAGGAGGAGGGCTAGCGCACACTTTTCCATGCCGGTCATCGTGTCTGGATGATTTTGCTGGAGTAGTAATGGAATAGTGCATGGGGGAATAGTACTGGAGCAGTACTGGACTTGTACTGGAATTTTACTGCTGTACTGGCGTCGTACTGGAGCAGTGCATTAGTACGGGAGTCGTACTGCTCTAGTACTGGAGCAGTACTGGAGTACGGGAGAGAAGGTAAATCCTGAAAGCGATCATGCCTAGAGTATACTATGCGTATACTTATGAGCGAAGAACATCCCCATCCTGCAAATGCAGAGAAGGAATTTGCGGGCTGCCCTTCCCGACCGCTCTCTGATTTCTACTGGCTCTGGAGCAGGGCGCTGCAGGGATTATCAGGGGTTGGGCACTGCAAGGATTTTTCCGCGGTTGGGCACTGCAGGGATGCTCTGGGTTGGGCAAGGATTCTCTGGGTTGGGCACTACAAGGTTTTTTCAAGGTTTTTTTTTGAGGTTGATCACTGCAGGGATTTTCTGGGATTGGGGATGGGGGTTGGGAACTCAGGGATTCTCTGGGAGTGGGCCCCGGGAGACCGGCCGGACGAGGAGTAGACCCGGCAAGGAGCACAGCTGAGTTCAAAATTTAACAACCTCACACCGAAAGTGGGGAATAGCATGTATTTACGACCATCAGTCCATGGCACAGAATGTCTTAAGCAACTTAAGCATCTGCCCAGAAGGTTGAGGTAAACAGTGGGACGCAGCGCTTGAGCTACTCCTGGGTTCGATGAATGAAGACGCATTTGTCTTAGACTTCGGAATGATGCTCTCATGCTGCACGTCATGACCGATCGTCGTTTCTCTATACTGTTTCCTGGGATTCGATGACTGTCTACCATCTTCCGGAGGTCTTGCACAGTTCATGCGCATAGCGTTAGAGCTTTAGGGCGTGGGTCTTTGCAGCCTTTGGGTTTAACCTCTTTATGTTTCCCCTTTGTCTCGGGAGGAAGGGGGGCTGGGGCTTGCTAGGGATGGGCTGGCCTTCAGGGTTGCGCGCTTTGCTTCGGGCTGCTGGGGTTGTCCGAGCCGAGGTGCACTGTAAGTGGTTGCGGACCGGAAGAGTCGGAATCCACCTGGGGCAAGCAAGAGTGCGGCTTATCAGGGATTCCAGCAACAATACTTCAACGTGTGGCTGCTTGCTTGAAAAGCCGAAGTCACTTCCGAGTTTGCGCTGGCCACGGAAGTGCTCTCGGCAGTACTCGTCTGGCAGCTTGCATCCGCTTTCGCGACGTCAGCAGGGCACCTGCTTTCGAAGCTTGCCACGATCATGCTGTAAGGCAGCACGGAACAACTCAGCACGATTCGCCCTTGACCCAAAATGGTCCCGGAGACTTGCACTCAGCTTCGGACTGTTGAAGTTGCGACTTCAACTCCTGGACCTGGCTCTTCTCGGCCTCCCACAGCTGGTCCACCACATTCAGCCTTCTGCTCACTGTGCCCAGCCTTACATCGAGCAAGCTTCATTCAACTGGAACTCTTTCTGGCCCATGTCAAAGTAAGAGCCCGGCTCCCGCTTGCAGGTCTTCAGCTCTGTCCGAAGCTCATGCTCACAGCTACGAGAAACTTCTAATAGATGTTTAAGGATCTCGATGTTGGCCTGCAGGTTAGTGGACCTGAAGCTGTTGCTAAGAGACATCGAATCCTGCCATCTTGATTGAACTCAATCAAGCTGTGCACTGAGCACTCGGCGACCGCACTTTCGCCTCAAGTTCGTCCAACATTTTTTGTCCTTCTTGTTATCGAGCGTCACGAGATCCAAGCGACATCTCAAGGAGGCGTTCCTCAGCATCGCGCAGTTCACGCCCGGAACTTCCGCAGTGAACGCGAGCATCGATACACGTTGAGGGCCAGACTCTTCCTGCAGGCTCTCGATTTCGAGTTTCGCCTCCTGCAACTCCTGATAGGACCTTGGCGCACGTCACAAAACATCGGGTCAACGGCCAAGCTTTCAACTGTACTACACTGTACTGTGTCGCGGGACGCACACATATGCACACATTGTACGTTTTGCTGCCGCGGCGCACGAGCGCCGTGTCCTGTCATGCATGCGAACGGCAGTCACTCACACGAAGAGCAAGCTGCAAGCTGTCCTCCGTAGAATTCGTGGATGGAGATGTGTCACCATACTCAGGCACGAATTCCTTCCTCGCAACCGTGTTGAGATGCTCTGGGTCATTGTTTTAGAGTTGGGCGACGCTGTCAAGCACAGGGATGGAAGTAACTGCTTTCCTGGAGAAACAAGCCTCTTGTTCCTCTGGTTAAATCCAAAAACTCAATGGCCTTTCTGAGAATCCTGTACTGGTTTTGGCCAACTCTGGTTCGAATAACTGACATGCCTGTGCACCTTCAAGCTGAGTCTTCGGCCAACCCACTTCGTAGGTGCCATGGGTGTGCCAATCCGGCGGCCACCATGACGGCGACATGACCGGAGGCGATACCGACTTGCAGTTACAAGTAGGCTGAGCGCGGCTTGGTTTTCATTGGAGTTTCAGTAGTGCTTTCGACGTAAGCTCAGATTGTCAGTCCAGCTGTCCCTACTGCCTGAAGGAAGATGATGCTGACGAGCGTGTGCCTGCGGTTCTGTTCGGATTTGTTGGGCTGCTCTTGCGGCTGCAATCATTCGTGTGAGCAGTCCTCTCCATGCCCGCAAGACAGTGGCAGTGGTCTGTCAAAGGGTTTTGCGAGAAGAGCTTGCCTGCGATTGCTCTGGCGATTGCTCTTGCGATTGCTCTGCGAGGCTGAGGGACCAAAGCAAGGAAAATCTTCGTCCCTGTCTGCCAGGGTTCTGTGGGGCAATAACATCTGCGAGGTGAAGTGTGGACTCGGCGGGAATGTGCTACTGCTACTAGGACGACATCTGTAGTAGTAGTAGTAGTAGTAGTAGTAGTAGTAGTAGTAGTAGTAGTAGTAGTAGTAGTAGTAGTAGTAGTAGTAGTAGTAGTAGTAGTAGTAGTAGTAGTAGCAGTAGCAGTAGTAGTAGTAGTGATAGTGATAGTAGTAGTAGTTGTAGTAGTAGTAGTAGTAGTAGTAGTAATAGTAGTAGTAGTAGTAGTAGTAGTAGTAGTAGTAGTAGTAGTAGTAGTAGTAGTAGTAATAGTAGTAGTAGTAGTAGTAGTAGTAGTAGTAGTGGTAGTAGTAGTAGTAGTAGTAGTAGTAGTAGTAGTAGCAGCAGCAGCAGGAGTAGTAGTAGTAGTAGTAGTACTACTACTACTAATAATAATAATAATAGTAGTAGTAGTAATAGTAGTAGTAGTAGTAGTAGTAGTAGTAGTAGTGGTAGTAGTAGTAGTCGTCGTCGTCGTCGTAGTCGTAGTGAGCCCCTCAAGCTGCATTCAGTAGAGGTTGCTGTTACAAGGTTTCACTTCAGTTGCTCACTTGACTTTTTAGCGACGCATATCAGTCAAGTTGCTAAAGACTGGGCCAGTCAAAGTCGGACGAGAAGCTGTCATCGGAATGGAAAACCTACATGCGAACGTTGCGAACCATCACGAGCAGTCAGTTTGACTGGCTGCGGCCTTTTTCATGGTCCGTGTCGAGTCCTCAGGCAGCTTTCGGGAACTTGGCAGCATGGCCTGCTGGCAGTCGTCCTGCAATGCTGAAAGCGAACATCGAAGCGCGCGCATTGCGGAAGAAATGTCCGAAAGACGGCGATCTGACCTCTTCTCTTCAGGGCTACGTCTGTCACGGTGGCATTGAAGGCGATCCAGGAACCCAGCCTGGATACCATCCACTTGTTGCATTGCCCTCTCACCAGCGGATTGCATACCTTCGCGCACGATCTCCTCCAGCTGCTTGTCGGCTTTGTCGACAGCAGTGAAAGAGATCCAGAAACGCTTCCGCACCATCAGCTGCATCTCACGTGAGACAGCATCAAGCCTGCTGCCTCGCAGCCGCAAGAGGCCATCCTGCAACTCCATACGGGTAACTTTCCCATTGTGGTCATCATCAATTAGGCACGTCAGCCGGGATGCTTCCGAAGGAAGCGCAATCTTCATGTCATCAAGCACCTCCCGCGCTGGGACCGACTGCAGTAGCTTCACATACTCCGTCTCAGAAAGGTAATTTCGCCTCCTTCTGCTCGCCGTTTCAAAAAGATCTGTAATCCTGTCTCTCAATTCTTCAATTTCGAAATCTTTCTCATCTGCCGACACAGGTGGCATCTGCCTGGCAAGTTCCATGACTCGTTCGCAGACAACGCCTGTGACCAAGTTCAACAGAGCGAAATTGCTCAGGAAAATGAAAATGACTAAGTACACTGACCAATAGTCAGAGTCGCGCATCATTGCTTCTGAAATTTCTGGCCAGCCTTCAACCAGCACCAGCTTGATATGAGTAAGGAAACTGGCCGGAACGGTTCCGAAAAAGTACTGAAGCTCGGCACTCGGGGCATCCCCTAAAGCCTCTGAACATAGCAGCGCCCCCACATACGACAGGATTCCTAGCATAATCATTGCGTCCATGATTGTAATCAGTGTGCTAGCCAAGCCCTTCACCAAAAGAGCCAAGGCTGGTACGATCTGCAGAATGTGGACAAACCGCAGGATCCGCAGGAGGCGAACCGTCCGCACGAGACCAACCATCGCCCCAGGCAGTGAGATTTCTGTTACTTGGAGGACAACGTATCCTCCTGCACTGAGAAGTAGAATGCAATCCAGGATTCCAAGCGCAGAGCACATGAATTTTCTACCCACGGCTCGAAGCCTCAGAATATATTCAACCGCGAACACAATGAATAGCACACAGTCCATCGTCAGGACGAAGTAGAAAGCAAAACCACCTTGTTGTCGAAGAGCCCCGCCAGCCAGTTGAAAATGTCTGTGTTCCACTTGTGCTTGGGCCGCAAATTCCAGTTCCAGATCTATACCCATCATCAGCGCTTGCACGGTAATGGCCATTCCAAACAGCAGGGACGCTTGTTTAGTCAGAATCCAGGCATTGCCAGCCTGCCGAACGCGGCGCACATACGTGTGATGAATGCCGTCCAGTTTGATCCACTTGGGGGAGCTTGCAACACCTGTCAGCATCGATGACGAGCCTGAGCGTAGGGTCCGCAGACTCGTTGGCTTCTTGGCCACATCGATTTCGGACGGCAGTCTCACCAAGTCGGCATTTGCACCTTTCAGGCCTCCAATCCTTCCGCGAAACATCTTTGTAGCTGGACTGCGGAATCCAGGGGCTTACTATGGCTGAATTCAGTAAGGTCGGGGGCGCCATGCCCACTGCTTTGCAACGTGGACTGAGCCAAAGGGAGAGAACGGGGGACTGAATCTTCGCGTGACTCTATAAAGCACACCTTGAAATACCAAAATAGCACTATAGCCTAGTAGGATACCCTAGAGCCCTTGTCAACGTGATGCTTGACGATGGTTGGCGTTCCATCGTTTTTGCATGCTGCGCGTTTGCCACCTTCTGGGCAAGCCTTTGGCCCAGCGGCGAAGCATTAACCTGTGACAAGGCTACATGCACAACTGCTCAGCTTGCAGATAACACATCCCGGCAACGCTGATCGCCCTCAAACGTGCAAACCGCACAGCTGACGTCACGTCGGACAGCGTGTCAGTGTTGGGCATGGTCAAGTCGGGGCTCAAGCCCGACTCAAGCCCCTACACTGGCGAGAAGAAGCGCAGCGGCCTCGTCCAACAACAAGAGCATTGCCTGGCTCTGATACAAGGGCGTGCGGATGATGTGGCATGAGAAGCAGGTTGAGGCAACCCGACTGAAAGTGGCGGATTCCGAGAGCCTGTCTTTCAGCATGCTGCGACCGATCGTGCTCGACCAGGATGGGCGCCAGGCGCCTCACAGCAACAAACTCACCGAGGCTCTGCATATGCGCGAGAATTCGACAAAAAATGCAGAAGAGGAGGAGAAACTCCTTCTATAAAAAAGGATCTCAGAGTGTGGTTCGATGGCAGTGGCAGTGGTGGCAGGGCGCCTGAAATCGGGATCGGCCTCGCCAAAGGCACAAAGCCGGGCCCGGAGAGCGCAGCGGAAGCCCTCAAAGGAGTCCTCCAAAGAGGAGAGGGAGGGATGCTGCTGCAAAGGTTGAAGCATGTTGAAGCATGTTGAAACACCGGCTGCGTCCTGTGCTGGTGAATGAGGGCTGCCAAGGCTGCAGCTCGACCTAAGCAGCTCACAAGCAGCTCATCAGCAGCTCATCAGCAGCTCGAGAGCAGCTCGAGAGCAGCTGGTCAGACGAAGCCGACTCGGTGGCTTTGCTGCATATTGCTGCATTACTCAGTGTAAGACCAAGCAGCAATGCCGCGAGAAACGACACTGCTGGCGAAGGAAACCTATAGATCAAGTTCACAGAGGACCCAATTAGGAAGAGCGGGAGAGAGCAGGCAATGTTGGGGGCCGCCTCATCGTCACACAAGTGTAGGGCAGACCGCGCCTGAAAGGCAATCTAATGGCATAGAGGACACAAATGCCCTTCACACATCGCCAGAACTGCGCCTGATAGGCAGCATGCCTTCTCCAATCGCGACTCCCAGAATTTGGGCCTGACAATCTGCGACCCCTCCTCGAAGACTGCTCTGTGTTCTGTGCCCATGTTCGAAGCCTCCTGGAAAGGATGTGGCAAGCACCTGACACGACGTTGCACTGAATGCTCTATCGTACCTTAGAGGGCCTTCACAAGGTCTTTTTTAAGTGAACTGGGGACGCACTGAGAAAGATGTTGCTGATGTCCACCAATGCCAGCCTCGACTGTGAGCATGCTGCCAATGCTGAAGTGCCTTTCGAGGACTGGATCCTGAGATGAACCGAAATTGCCAATTTCAACACGAAATATCATCCGAGCAAACTGAAACGATCTTCCAAGGAGTCCCTAAGGCTTCAGCCCGGAGAGCCTCGTTCTCACGACCTGATCTCTGCAGGCTCTATTGCCCAAGGTTTCTCTATGACATTGGGACGTGGTGGATCTCTGGGACTGATGCCACTGCTCTGGCAAGGATTCATCAGGTTGTGTAGACGCGGTCTGACACAAGGAGAGGCTCGGAAACCACGGGGGCATCCCAAGAGCACTGGCGAATCTTCAAGGCCAAGGCCTTGCAGGCCCCAGTATAACCCGAGAGGCCTGTGCCTGGGTTAGAAGGCTGGGATCAGTTGTCGCAAGCAGCCTCGAAGGATGAAACGCGTGCCTGAAGCACGCCATGGCACGCCTTCCAGCAACGTATGACAAACACAGCACCTCACATCATCTCCCATACATACGACTCTGCCTGGAAACAGCCTGAGTCCGTCAGCAGGTCCAGTGCAAGGACAGTCGGGGCCTCGTTCGCCATGAACAGAGATGCGCTGACTTGCACGATTGGCCCATTACCAAGCTGATTGCGAAGTGCGAAGACACGCTCCGACCTTGCCAGTGGTTTCCGAAGTTTCCGAACTCTGAACAGCACTCGGAGCACTGCTCCTGCTCAAACGATGCAGGCTGCAGAGACAAGCGGCGCAAGGTGCCCTGAGCTGCCTTGACCAACAAAGCAGGGACCTGCCCGGGGGTTATGCAATGTGTTTTCAATGAATTCCTGCCAAGTGAAACAAGGCTGCAAACTGGGCCTCTGCAAGTTGAGATGACCGCTGCGATGTTGGAACTGAGTGTGGAAAGACACTCAACCATCTGTCTGTATTTTGCAGTGGCCGTTTATTGTCTAATGTGGGACCTTTCCTATTGTGCGCGGGCACCCCTGAAGAAAGAACAGCTGGAGCACAAAAGGACGGAGGGAAGGAGCTGTTCAGGGGTATGGGCTGTCGCTCGCGAAGCTGGACTCGACTCCCCACACAGTAGCCGGGGGGGGGGGGGGGGGGGGGGGGCTTGTAGAAGCCGGGATACGGATACTGTAGAGGACCTTCCAGTGGACCTTCCCGCTACAGAGTTTCCAAGTGAAGACCTTGGCCCGAAGCCAGCGCACTCTGCACCCGCAATATCCCGAAAGGACCCGAAGCTGCGAAACCACGCTGCACACAAACCTCACGTGGCATTGTAGCATCTTTCCTTTTCATAGATTACAACGTGCACAGGCAGCCCACTTTCATGTAACAGACCTAACGAGGTGACATGAAGCCTGGCCGTTGGGCATCAATGATGTCCCCTGCAACTAGGCATGCCGCTTCCAACGTTTGCAATGGCTTCTGCTGCAGGGGTGTACCTCGGTCAGCGAAGGTGTCCTGCTAAACCCCACTTTGCACAACGAACCCAAGGTGGGGGGGCACGTGAGAATATCTGGAATCAGCCTTGCAACATCAATCTCCTCTGAAGGCAGAGGTTAACTTTGCGTGTGGTTCTGTGTGTGCGTCCAGCATGTAGGACAAGAACCGTAAAAGGTTGTCAAGGCACCAAAAAACTGTCCTCCACAATCTGCAGCGCCACGAAGGGCTGTCCACTTGCTGCTGCAACCTCCACTTTGCAGTCAGGCGGGAGCACTTCACAAAGCTGGCGCTGCAAGGGGCATGACTGCTGCATTGTAGACTTTGATGTTCAACCTGAACACAGACGTGTTTGCAACGACAAATGCAAGTCACAGCCAGGCTCGCGGTTTGATGCTTGTTTGGCTCTCTTTGCCTGTGGCAGCCTGAGGCCGCCGCTCGACGCTCTGCTGCTGCAGTTGATTGAGCAGTTGCAGGGCAGGCTCCCACTCGCTTGCCTTAAGGCGCGCAATCGAGCACATGCGGGCAAAAGGCGAATCCATGGATAGCAAGAACTGTTCTTTCTGACAGGGCTACCTCAAGTGCGTCAAGTTGGGAGATCCAACTTTGCACGATGGTGTTGAGCTTGGATTTCTTGCCCCGCCTCCTTAAGAGGTCTCGGCGGTCACAACTGATCGAGTGCACTGCGCACTGCAGCACATCAGAAGATCAAGTCAGCCGACTGACATGAGCAGCTTTCGGGGTCTGAATTTCCACTCTCCTTAGATTGCTTCCTTCCTGGCCTTTTGTGAATGGTCCTGTTTGGAGTGGGCGTACTACTTCGTGAGAGCTGGGCTCCAAGCTTGTGCACACGCTGCGATCACGGAGCTGCCAGTAAGGACCTCGCCGGCAGAATGCAAGGTGATCAGGGGCTCGTCTGGTGTGGCTGAGTTTGCTGCGTCCACTGACAGATGCAAGGCTTCTGAGAAGAGCTGGACCTCACAGACACACAAGGCATGAGCTTCCATAGCTGATCATGCCATCATCTGGAAGGACAAAGCTTTCGAGATCTTGAAGGGTTGAGTCCAGATGCCGCCAGCTGCCAGCGCCCTTCTGTTGCGCAGGCGCTGATCACCTGGCATGAATATTGTTGACCATCACCCGCTCGGTCCCTACGTGCGGCAGTCTGCTCACCAGAATGCTCGGCAGCAGACGGCATTGTAAGGTGTAATTTCAGGCCTGCCATCTGGCTCTGCAAATGCTACACAAAGCGGAACAGAGAGGCATGGGGGGGGGGGGAATTCACGCAGCCCAGGTGGCCTGAACCGCCGCAGGGCCTCCCTGAGGAGCAGCAGCGCTTCCTGCCAGCGGCGCCCTGGTACCGGAAGGTGTTTCGAGTCTCTTCAAAGTACTTCTCATTAGCATACGTTAACTAGGCACGCTCACTCAAGCCCATGTGTGGGAACAAATGTAACTCATGTAGGCAGACTTCCAGCCTTTCTCACAAGCACTGATTGCAGCACTGAAGATGATTAGGTCCTCGTTGAGTCGTTGAGACAGATACAGCGACACAAAAATGAATCACCAGAAGGTTCCCCGAGCTTAGATCCTAGGTAGGAACCCCACTGCGTGAGGCCCCTCTTCCAGCATCGCCCCCAAAATGGCCAGCGCCTTGCACGTGCACAGGAGTCACAAACGCTGATTGACAATACTCAGCTTGCATAACCACGGTCGAGCGCCTGTTGCCAACGACCGTTCTTTTCGCACCTGGGACAAGTCCAGATGATTGCATACACAGGCCATTCACACATACATATATATATATATATGTCATGTATATATGTCTGCATATACATATGTATACATATATGAATGTATACACATATTAGTACCGTCCCCACCCCTCCACCCCCTCCACCCCCACCCTCCCCCCCCCCCATTCCTTAAAGGCTCTTTTTCCAGCGGCCGAAAGAACGTTTTGTTGCTTGCATTCCGGAACACTTGAGAATTGGTGGGCTCATTCAAGCTTGAAAGCATAAACAGAATCCCCCAAAGTCATTTTTCAAAACGGCAATGCAGGACTCCGATGCCGAGGCTCACAGACCTCGTGAACTCGTCGAAGCGGGGAGGCCAGAATACTCCCGAAGCGCATTCAAATGGAAAGCCTGCGTTAAATTGACACAGCCTTCCGCCCCCCCTTTAAGCCGCTAGATCAGAAATAGAAGCAGTAAACGGACGTACAGGGCCTTTAACTTGTCATGATCCCCGGAGACCTAAATTGCTTGGGGCTTGATTCAAGTTTTGGATGACTTGCAAGATTAACATCACCGAGTCTCGGTTCCAAAGACCTGTTGAAGCATCGCTGCCAATGTAAAGTTGAAACAAGCCCCCGAGAAGGTAAAAGCGGAAATAGAAAAGAGCTACATATCCAGACTGCAGTGTCCCTATTTTTGGCTTGCAGGTACCAATGCAGTGCTGTACTGTCCCTAAAAAACCTAAAAAAAACAATCTTTCCAGCACTACCAGCCCTGGAGCATATGAGGTATGTAAACATGTGTATATACATATACAGATATGTATATCTGTATGTATGTGTGTGTTTGTTTGTTTTTTTGTATATCACAGATATGCTCACAACACAAAGCGCCCCTGGGCAGATCTGGTCAGCTGACGCACTGATTGCAGCGCTGCAGGCTATGGTATCCGGGAATAGCCGGCACCTGCGTGATTTTCACGACTCCAGTGCTCAGAATGTCAACTGTGTCTTGCAAGGGCTTAGTTCTTTTGCAAGCGTTCGTCTAGTCATATGCTTGCGATGCACAGGGAGAGAAGCAAAAGGCTCTGGCCATCTCTACAGATCGCTTGCCCCGGAATGCAAAGCAGGCAGGCGTTCGTGAGCAGGCAACCCTCGAGCGGGTACGAGCTTCTTGGGGCTGGAGCTTGTGTGTGTGTGTGTGTACGGCTGAGGCTGGGAGTAGCCTCCGAAAACCAGCCCCGCATGCCCAACGGTGGCCTTGCCTACCCCCAAAACCGCCAAGCTCTGCAAACATCCAAACAATGTAGCAAAACAGGATTCCTAGCACAACCACAATAACCACACCGTAATGTCGACTTTTCAATCAGCCACAAGGCTGTCTGCGGTTTTTGTGGTGCAAACCCTTCGTCACAGAAGCTCAAGCCCTTGTCGCACGAATGGCATTGCAGCCTTGGTAGGGGGGGTAGGGGGGGGGGGTGGGGGGGCGGGGGGGGGCGGGGGGGGCGGGGGGGGCGGGCGAGGCGGGGGGGGCGGGGGGCGGCGGGGGGGGGGCGGGGGGGGGCGGGGGGGGCGGGGGGGGCGGGGGGGGCGGGGGGGGCGGGGGGGGCGGGGGGGGCGGGGGGGGGGGGGGAGGGGGGTTGTCGCAGAACTGACCTCCGTTTACTTCTAGGGGGGGGGGGGGGGTTGTCGCAGAACTGACCCTTCCGTTACCTTTGTCGCGCCGGGGACCCTGGGCCCTACTTCAAGCCCAGAGAATTTGCACGCAGCCGATAGCGGCGTAACTGTTGCTAGCAGAGCGTTTGAACCACGCAGTACACAACACGAAGCAGAAAAATGCGCAGAATCATCCGTTTTTGAAGAGACGAGATGTTGCATTTTCGAGATCAAACGAGTCGGAAAGGAGGCCAGGCAGCCTACACTGTTCAGGGCTGCCAAGGTGACAGAACCTGGCGGTTTGCAAAGTCCCGCAACGTTGGCCGTCCAAAACGACAGGATGCCCACTCGAGTCAAAACGAAGAAGGCCGCTGTGCGAGATTGGTGAAAAAGAAGGCTAAGCAAGAGTCAAGCAACTTTCGACGCTTGGAGGCATTCGGAGGGCATTCCCTGTACTAGAGACTTCAGAAGCACAAGCTTCAGGATGCTTCAGGAGCCGGCACTCGCACTGTGCACAACTTTTTGCAGGCGCCCCGAAAGTCCAGGAGTTCTCGATTCGCATACACAATCTTTGAAACAGCAAGACTTTCGGGCCCGGAGCAGATCACGGAAAGCTCTCGGCCAAAGGCGCGTTTCATCTCTCGACTATAAATCGCCTTGGCAACACTAAGTGCAACCACACAACCGGCAAAGCAAAGCACAGCAGCAAGGGAAGGAGTCGGCGCTCCTTTTCGCAGAAGGTTAAACATCGATGCTGCGGAGATTGACGGCTGAACGACCTGCCCCTGCACACTATACACAGGCGAGCGTCACACCGGGAAAGAAAAGTGTCGCGCTAGCGGCGGCTCATACGGGCTTTGCGCCTTTCACGTTGAGCCTTTCGGATTCCAGCTCGCCTCTCCTCTTCAAGTCGGTCAGCAGCAGACTCCTTTAGAGATAGCCGCAAAGCTTTCTTGAATTGTTCGAAGAGGACATCTGGCATTGATTTCGTCAGGCCGTCGGCGTACTGGCGCCAAGTGGGCACCCAATGCAAGCGGAGAATCCCTTGCTGCACCAGCTGTCTGACAGCAAGTATGTCCAAGGCCGTCTGCCGCTCGCTGGCCATCGCAGTTCCTTGGAGGTGGTCGTAGACGGACTTGGCGTCGGTAACCAAGTGGCCTTCAGTCTTCAAAGAATCCCTCCACTCAGGACTGACTTCAGTGTCTCCATACCACAGTGCGTCCAAGAGCTTCTGGTTGTACAGCAGCTTGTCTGCAGAGCCCGCCAAGCTGCAACACTCTGCCGCCATGCTGCTACGCACAACCCTGGCAATCTTGTTGGAGTGGAATTCCAGGATCGCTGCCGGGGTAGGCTTTGACACACAGTCACATCCGGTGATGAAGTGAACTTCTCCGCGCTGAGCTGAGGCCACGTCACTCGTCTTTCCCAAAGAAGCGTCGAAGAAGGTCACAAGAACCGGCTTCTCGACTGGAGGAAAAGCAAGACAAGCCTTACCCTCTTTTGCCATCTCGTGGAACCGAGCCAGTAGCTCAACCCCGGCGCGGAGGTCCTCAGTTGTAGCTCCCGACACCCGCTGGGCCAGGCAACTCACCTCAAAGAGCAACTCCGGCAAGACGTGGTGGGCTGGCCATCGCAACTGTGCCACAAGACGGCGGTAAGCCTTCAGAGCAGCGGTGTTGAGGAGCTCACCTTTCTTGAGGCCGGTCATGGAGGGGGCCTGTATCGCGAGGATATAGGCAGACATGTCGTTGATGAAGACATTGCCCTTTATGAAGATCTTCAGGCCCAGGTAGTCCAAAGGAACGTCCTTAACCAAGTGCCAGACCTTGATCTGGAAGCGCTGGTCAATGGCTGCTTTAATCTGACCGATCACTTTGTTGTCACCCACCAGCATGCCATCATCGACATGGAGGCACAGCACGGCTAAAACTGCCTTGGTCCTGGGGTCCTTCCACACAAAAGTGCACAAAGCGAAACTCAATTCCTCGAACCCAGACTCCTTCAGCAGCTCCTTTGCCCTTTCGTACCAAAGGCGAGGCGCCTCCGCAAGGCCATACGCGCTGCGGAGTATCAACCACAGCTCGTGTGGCCCAACACACTTCAAGTCGCGTGGAGGTCGAACGTAAAGCTCACGACCCACAGACTTGCCGCTCAGGAAGGCAGTGCTTACATCAAACAAGTAGCAGGACCAGCGCTTGCTGACACAGAGGACCATCGCCATGCGCACAGCCGTGGCCTGCGTCGTGGGACTGTCGGTGCGGATCTCTCCCACGTCAGGGTCCAGGTGGCCAGGGAGCACGATCCTGCTCTTCGGCAAGAACTGCTTGCTGCCAGCTGCTGCTTTGTTAGTCCGGACAACTCGCGCCGGGACCTTGAAGACCCTGTGAGCTGGCACCTTGCGAGCCTCCTCCTTGGACAAGCGCTTAACCACGTTGTTCTTGGTCCAGGCGCTCCACTCGGCGGCGTCTGACTCGTCAAAGGCCTTGGCCTCAGCGGTGTCAAAGTACCGGGGGTCCAGCTCCTTGCCACTTGCCTTGAGCTTTAAAAGGAAAGCCTCAACACAGCGGGTCGTAGAACTCAAGTCGGCGCAAGCAGCGTAGAAGGTCCTTTTCGAAACCGGGGCCACCTCATAGCAGACGCCGTCCTTCTCAACGACAACCGGCTCCTCAAGCGGGGCCTCCTTTTCGAAGAAAACTTCTTTGGTCACCGTCGTCTTCGGGCGGCGAGAGAACAAAGTCAAGCCACGCCACAAGAAGGGAGTCCGACGGCGAGGGCGTTCCTTGGCCTGATCAGGCCCCTCAGTCGCAACGAGAACCTGCCTGCTTCCCTGCTGCAGCATGAGAGTGGTTCGATTGCAACCCACATTGCCGCCTGGAGCTTGAAGCCTTTTCCTCGGGGCGCGATGGAGCCGAACAGAACACAACGGCATGTCAAGCAGCTCGCTCAGGTAGTCCACCTCAGCCTTGCTAAGCCACTCGTTCTGAAGCACTGGCTCGTTGAAAACTTCACCTTCAGACACAGCAGCCAGCACGTAGTTGTAGAAAGAAGCGTCCTTGAGGCGTTTGGCGGCCGGCTCAACTTCAGCCTCATCGGCATTCTCCAGCAACTCCCGCTCTTGCAGTTCTCGGCGACGCTTAACAAACTCACGCATGGCCACGGGAACATCGTCAGTAGCCAGCTGCCTCCGCCGAAGAGTCTCTGGACTTGGAGAAGGACGTCTCAAGAGATCTCGCATCTCGCCCTCTTCCATTGACGCTGCCGGGCCGTCCTCATCAGTGACATAGTCCGGCGGCGGGCCAGCCTCGTCCGAGTCTGCCGCGCTGGGACCAGCAAGGGCCGGGTCAGGAGCCACTGCTTGTTCAGCTCGGGGGGCAGGAGGACATAGAGCACGAGGACGACGACGGCCTTGTAGAGGAACTTTCAGCATCTTCTTGACGCTCTTGAGATTGCTCATCATCCGGCGGGCCTCCGTGACCTTACGCCCCAATGTGTTTCTCCTCCTCCGGACTGACAGGCCAGGACCTTGAACAGCACGGGTTGCCTCTTCCTCTTTCGGCGGTTCAGCCTCCTGAGAAAGATCCAGGTAGCCCTTCTCCAGGTGTGCCTCAGCTTCACGAAGTCGAAGCTCATGGTCGTCGGCCGCCTCCAGGGACGCCATCTTCATGTTCGCCGCCGCCACCAGTAAACACCGGCCACGCCAGGAGATGAAGTACTTCTGGGATCCGTCTGGGACCAAAACCACTGCAGGGCCACGCCATGCTCCAGCATCTCGTCTGTATCGACGTCTCTTCGGCTCCGAAATGGGAGACCAGAAAAACACCAACTCACCGGGAGCGAAATCCCGAGACTGGCCACCGGGAGCACGCCTAAGCGCAGCCTTAAGCTTCTCGTGAATGTCGCCGTGGAGGAGCGCCACCTTTGCTGCTGCGCGCATCTCGGACTGGCGTGCAACCTCTCCTTCCAAAGAAAGCGCCTGCCCCATTGAGGCTGCTTGCCAAACCTCCTCGTCCAAGAGCTCCGGCAGGTACGCCTGGCGGCCAAACACTAGCTGGTGCGCACTGTGACCACGACGGCTGATAGTAGAATTCTTCGCCTGTAGCGCGCAAGCGAGTGCCACCTTCATGGCCTGGCGCCCTTCGGCTTTCTCAGCTTCCACCGCCGCTGACCACGCAACGCCCAGAAGAGCTCCTTGCCTCTCACAGAAGCCATGTTGCCATGGGGCATAAGAGCCAGTCACTTTGCTAGCAATGCTGTGGGCTTCCAACAAGGCGATGAACTCCGTCTCGAATTCTCCCCCCTGGTCCAAAACCACAGCAACCGGCACGCCGAAAACAGCCAACCACGCATTCATAAATTTTCCGGCCACATGAGCCGGTTCACGACATCGTAGAAGGCGAGCAGCATGGTAGCACGTAGCAGCATCCACCATAGACAAGGCCACATAGAGCTGGCCGGCAGCGTCTTTGATATACTTGAGGTCCAGATGCACCTCGAAGTTGAAGGCAATCGGTCTAGTACCTGGTCGCGCCGGCAAAGGTCTCGAAGGTTGCTTCCTCATTTGGCACGTGGGGCACTGGAGAGTTTTCGCCATTTTGACCAACTCATCAGCAGCACCACCCATCTGAAGCATTCGCACCAGGACCTCATTGGCAGGATGCCCAAGCCGTCGGTGGACCAAGTGTAGTCGCTCGAGCTTGGACCCGGCTTGCGCCGCAGCCTCAGGAACTTGTTCAGGACCAACGTCTGGCACATCTCGCTGGGCACGCGTGAGCAGCTCGCGCAAACCACTCACATCACTTTGAGCCCCTTCTTGCCCGGTGTTGTTGTCGGGAACAAAATGGCGCATATCCTCTGTAGTCTGTCCAAGACCATCTCCACCTGCTTGCTCAGAGTTGTTGTTGGGAACTCGGTTGTGGACATCGTTTGCGGCCTCGATCGCCCTGTCACCCCAACTTTCCAGCTCAGCACGCCAACCCTCAATCTCGCTGGCTTCCTCTTGCGGCTCCGGCGGTTCGGCCAAAACCTCCACATCGTCCTCGACAAATGCCTCCTCGGGAAGAAGCTTCGGCCTCGTAAAGAGGGTGGGCACCACCAACATGCGTGTCCTCTGTTCCAAAGCCGCCTGCGCCCCCTTAACCACCGCCCGGCACCACGAGTCAGGTAGAAGACGAGCATCGTTGCAGATCCATCGGCCGCACTGGTGTCGTCGAGGCCCCGACTCCGAACCAAAAGAGTGTCGATGGATCGGCGGGCCAGGGCAAAGTTTGACAACACGTCGTAGTACGGGGCTGTCAGCAGCGACGAGGGTGCGCTGTTGTAGCGTAGGAGGTGCGCCAGGGCATGGCCAAGCACAAAGGTCTGTGTGAGCCTTAGGTAAGCCTTCCAAGGCTGCTGTCCACAGAGGGTGCACCCACAAAGGATGCCGGTCAGCACCATAGACCAAGACAAGACCGCCGCGAGCACGCTGAGCCACAATGAGATCGTGGGCAAAACGCCACAAGGGGGCCTGGCGGACTTGCTCGGCGCTGTGTGCCTGAAGGGAAATGGCTGTAGGCACACCAAAGCTGGTTGTCATAGGCGAAGTCGACGGCAAACACAACGCAAGGAGATCAGGCTGCCATCTTTCAAAGTAAGTCCTAGCCTCTGTCCGGACCAGCGGGCGGGTAAGGTCGAAGTGAGGCGCATCCACCGGCTGGCCAGATTGCCAACCGCATGCCGCCGCCATCATGCTAATAGCCATAGTACTCACAAAGACTTCCAGCACACGCCAAGGGCCAGGGCGCCGAGTGGTAGAAGGCCGCGCCACAGGCAGCGGTGGCCCACGAGGAACAGCGCAGGCTCGACCACAAACAGCCATGTCACGAATCGCACGGGAAGCTGGTTGAGCTTCTTGCGCTTCTCTTTGTGCAAAAAGAGCACCGTCTTGCCCTCAAAGACATCCTCGTCCCTTATAAGCTCCGGCTCGTCCTCAGAATGCACTTCCTCGTCTGAAGTTTCGCGCTGCACCCCGAACTCGTGTGAGGTAATGGAGGCAGCATCGTCCTCAGGATGCAACCCAGAAGAGGCCAGGCTAGCCTCATCGTCGGCATGGTCGGGGCGATCACGAAGAAAACGACAATCCTCAATGACCTTCACTCCGAGGTCCTCCCTCAAAAATGCCAGCCAACGACTTTCTTCATCAATACGGGCCTTCTTGTCGCGGCTGCGCTCGTACCGCGGATCATCTCCAACACCATCAGAGAGTAGCGCTTCCTCTGAGGGCACTTCTTCGGAATCCGCAGTCAGCTCCCCTCACCAGTGACAAAGGCCATGCTTTGAGGAGCCTGTTTGAGCTGCGCACACTTCTCCTGCATGCCGGGCTGGCACCAAGGGTTCTGCTCGCCGACATACGCCAGCAAGTCCAAGGCAGGATGCCGAGTAGGGGTCAGGCGCATAGCCCGGCGACAGCCCAGCACCTCCAGCTCCCGCGTCCTGAAGTCGAACTGCCACTTCCGAACTGGAACGTCTCCTGCTCTTCCACCGTCTGCCAAGTGATGCCTCGCCGTCGTAGCTCAGCTTGAAGTGTCTCATGCCACCGAGCTCCTCCAACGGCTGTGCGGCAGCCTGTGTCTGCCACAGCCAAACCAGGAGCCCATGTCGCGGCCGGGGTTTCCTCCAGCACCTCGTTCTCGTAAATCTGGCTCGCCATGAGCGCACCGTGGCGCACACTGAAGTAGATGATGTGCTTGAGGTCGCAGCGGGAGCAACGGGCAAAATGCCCATGTTGG
The DNA here is from genome assembly GCA_905221605.1 of Symbiodinium natans. Taxonomy (NCBI): domain Eukaryota; class Dinophyceae; order Suessiales; family Symbiodiniaceae; genus Symbiodinium; species Symbiodinium natans. The sequence continues at coordinate 190,907 of CAJNDS010002544.1, forward strand.
TTGGCCGTCCACAGCAAATCCCCATACCGATGGTGACACCGTGCTTGTTGTTCAGAAGGTCGAGGGGCCGCAGCACCAGGGACACAACGATGGCCTTCCAACTGTCGCTCATACAAGTCGTGGCGAAACTCCTCCAACTCGCGCTGGCGCACTGCCTTGGCTTTGTCTCGGCCGACAGCATCCTTCAAAGCTGGCGGACGCAGTGGCTCATTACATGGAGCCCCTCCTCGGCTACCAGGGCAAAGAGGAAGCTGATCATGGTCACGCGCTGGTCCGGGCGCATCACGCCCACGGGCTGGGGGATCAAAGTTGAGCGCTCCATTCCCCTCCGAAGCATACGGACGGGAACCATGAAGAACGGCCCAGGCCTCATCTTCCTCCTCCCTTCTCAGGACAGTTCGGATGGCCTTCTTCTCTTCCTTCGTCAGCTGGTCCACGGCTCCAAGGAGCTCCAAGGGCTTCAATTTGATCTTTTTGTCATCCTTGCTCTTGCCCAGCGCGGTCTTCGGGACTTCCACACGCATGGGTCGGGGAGGAGCTGCAGCGATTGAAGGAGCAACCTGCGCGGGCCCCGTAGAAGAAGCCCCGGCAGTAGCCCCACCAATCTGGTCACCAACCAGAGCCCATTCTCTCTTGCACAGCCGGGCTCCACAAGTGGAGCAAAAGGCTGCACCTTCGGCGCAGAAGTCACCACAGCCAGGACACTCCACCATACTGCCCACCATGAACGTGTAATTCACGAAGTTCACCTCATTGGCACCCTGCGCCGAACCCGGCCGGTGCAAAGAGTCTCTGCCACTTCGAACATTGGGGCATTCTGGATCTCCTTTCCAGTGGCCAACCGAGCCACAGCTTGCGCACGTAGAGTGGCGCTTCTTTGCTGCCAAACTCTTCGAAGTGCTGCTCGGGGACGAGGTAGAACCAGGCTGCTTGAAACCCCGGGTCTTCTTCTTCGTGTTGACTTTCGTTTTGGCGCGCCACCCAGCTTGAAACGCTTCATAGATGTCGGGCAGCTCCTCATCAGACCCCTCGTGCAACTCAGCATCGCCCCCATTCTCATCCTCAAGCTCCTCGCCTTCAGGCTCAGCCATTGCACCATCCACGGCTTCTTGTTCCAAGTCTTCATCGTCATTCTCCTCGGCCTCCTCGTCGGGCTGGTCCGCTACGTGGGCTGTGTGCTTTCGAAACGGCCTCCGCGCCGGACTTGCCGAGGTAGAGGCAGAAGTTGTAGAAGCCGTCGAGGAAGGCACAGATCTCAAAGAGGATCTTCCGGAACGAGACAAGGATGGGAGCCTGCGCTCCTCCTCGTGTATATGGGCACACCTGTGGCGCAGCGCCTTCTCAATCGACTCGGTGTCGTAGCAAGCCCCGGCACTGTAGAAAACATCCAGCCTGTCTCGCCTGCTAAGGCCTGCTCTGTTCAAAAGCCGCTGCGCCCACGCCTTGTTGCTCCACGTGCTGTCAGGGTCCTCCACAGTGTAGTTCATCCTCAACCGCTTGAGACCCGCCACGTACGATGCAACACTCTGGCCCGGCAAGCGACGGTACGCAGCAAGCTCCTTCTCTGCCCTCTCGAAGCTCTCGGCATTCGACTCACCGAACGTCTCCTCCAGCAGGCTCCACATCACCGTCAAGCCGCCCGGTGAAGTATAATCGGAAAGAGGGCGTTGATCAAGGATGTCCCGCGCTTCCCCTTTTGTGCTAAGGTAAAGCAGCATGGCCAGCTCTGACTGCTCCAGACGGTAAAGGTGCTCCTGTGCTTCTGTGGCACGCCGCCAAGCCTTGAACTTCTTGCGGTCCCCGTAAAAATCTTCGATCTTCACCGAACCAATGCTCGACTTGGGCCGTTCTTGCTCCCTGGCCCGGCGGCGAAGCAAACTCTTGATCTCCGAGGTCCCAGCACTGCTGCTGCCAACATCCTCGCCAGCACCATCGCGAGATACTGAAACCATGCCCGTCCTCATCTGCAAACGTCCCGTGGATGCCTGGGCCTCCACCTGTGGCACTGGTACTTGCCCTGAGCCAAGATCACCAGGACGCCCGCCGGCACTATGCCCTGGCACACCTAGCCACTCAGGAGGAACACCTGAAGGTACATGCGCTCCAGCAAGCCAACCAGGAGGAACACTTGAGGGTACTTGCGCTGCACAAGGCCAACCAGGAGGAACACTTGAGGGTACTTGCGCTCCAGCGGGCCAACCAGGAGGAACACTTGAGGGTACTTGCGCTGCAGCAGGCCAACCAGGAGGAACACTTGAGGGTACTTGCGCTCCAGCGGGCCAACCAGGAGGAACACTTGAGGGTACTTGCGCTCCAGCAGGCCAACCAGGATGAACACTTGAGGGTACTTGCGCTCCAGCGGGCCAACCAGGAGGAACACTTGAGGGTACTTGCGCTCCAGCAGGCCAACCAGGATGAACACTTGAAGGTACTTGCGCTCCAGCGGGCCAACCTGGAGGAACGCCATGTGGGCCGAAAACTCCAGGACCTCCCTGATAAGCAGCTGGCCACCCTGGGGGCACACAAGCAGGCCCAGCATATCCAGGAGGCCACCCTTGAGGTACACAGCCTATCCCAAAGCCTCCAGCAGGAAGCCCAGGAGGCTGCACATCAGCAGTGCCCCACCATCCAATCTGTTCAGCCTGCGTAGGCGCTCTTTCATTCCCAGCAGGTCGGGGACTCAAAGTGGGACGCCACTGCTCACAAGAAGCCGCCGCCGAGACACCTCCTTCAGCATGCAAGCCAAAGTCATCGTGTTCATCAGCGGCTGCTTCTCCCCAAGGGTCTGCTTCATCCCATGGATCACTTTCGGGCACCGGAACATCCGATGCGGCAGGCGCCGCAGACGCCTCCATCAGCGAGGCTCAGAAAGCAGAGGCAGCAGCCTATCCTAAGCCCCCCCTAAGCTCACGCTACCAATATAAATCGCCTTGGCAACACTAAGTGCAACCACACAACCGGCAAAGCAAAGCACAGCAGCAAGGGAAGGAGTCGGCGCTCCTTTTCGCAGAAGGTTAAACATCGATGCTGCGGAGATTGACGGCTGAACGACCTGCCCCTGCACACTATACACAGGCGAGCGTCACATCGACTTCCGAACTCTAGATGGACTTGCTCAACCGTTTGCTGCTCAAAGACGCGGTTGCCATCGCCTCTGTAGCTGGCACAGTAGGGTCAGAGCCTTTGTGCAGACAAGATCACTTGGCCACAGAAGTGGAAGTCGCCTCTCTGGGGGGCCAGCACGCTCCCACTGCCAGCACTTCTCGCAGGCGCTAATGGTGCTACCTTCGCTTCGAGACAATGCTTCAAGAGCCCATCTTTCCACTTTACAAGGATAGACTGAGGCAAATACGGAGCATTGTACTGCACAGTAACTCAATGCGACGATGAGACTGACCCGGACACTGAAAGTCAAGTCTTCTCTGAGCTTCGTACTGAAGGAGATGGTGTCTGCTCGCACTTTCACAGCCGTCATGGTATCCAAGACTGCTACGGCCTGCGGTCCCAACCGTGCAACTTCGCTTCCATTGTTGCAGCACGCGCACAACAGCAAGCTGCGGTAGAGTTGGCTTGCTGGGGAGGTGACCTGTGCCCACTGGTTCCCCTTCTCGCAGGCCGAGATGGTTGCATTGAATGCAATGGTGCTTGAAGACCCTATGGAGTCCTCGGACAGGGCGGTGAAGTTGAGGAAGTCTCTCTGTTGCTCAGAACATTGGCACGAATGGCCGTCCTGCAGAACAGAAAGAGCTTCAGCCCATTTCTCGCTGCGTCCCAAACTTGCGATGAGAGCCTTGGAGCAAAACAGCTTGAAGAGCCTACAGAAGAGATAGCGCTAGGCCGAATCAAATGAGGCCGAGGCACCACTCAACTGCGCATCAGGCCGAACACGATGGTCTAGCGACGCCTCTGCACTTTGAGGCACTTGGACAGTGACAAGCGACTGGGCAGTGCTTGCACCAGCATCTTGCACCATGACACCAAGCAGGCATCCTTTTCAGTGTGAGACTGGCCGAACGACGCAAACGTTCTATCTGCTCGGCATACGTTAGCACCAGCCCCTCAGTTTGCAAACTCGCGGCTCGAGAAGACATGAAACCTGAACAAGACAAACGGCCACAAACAGATGTGCGACAGAATGGCAGGCCGAGGCGAAAGTGGGGGGAACCGACAATGCTACGACTGGTAATGGACAATGTCGTCTTCAAATGCTTCCAAATTCGGAACCTTGAACTTCTTGAGCTGTGCGATGACTTGGGGCCTTCCGAGGCACAGTGCAGGTGCACTTGCTGTGCACTTGGCATCAACTCAGCATCAACTGGACGAGTCGACGACGTCTCTTTGACCTGGCCTCGAAGGGACTCTGTGGATTTGGCCCTTGTCCCGGCCGAACTTTGGCTGAACCAACTCCGGGCCTGGGCAAACTCAGAACAGCCATTGGCCGCATTAGGCCTCCTAGATCTTGTGGGCCTTTCCAAAGGTCCCTGATCTTGTCGGGACGGGAAGTTCTATCTCATTCTCACCTGACTCAGGAGTTGAAACAAGCGCCTTTGGAGAGAAGGCTTGACGCGGGCACCTGCCTCTGTCCGATGACGGTTGCGATGCCTCGAGGACCATCTGCGACAGCAACATCTCTTGTTGCCGGGCCACCGCCCTGCAGGCCACTGTTCAGCAGGCCCAAAACGATTGCTCATGGAAAATATGAGGGGCGCTGCCTAGCGCGCCGATCTTCAGCAACAGTGGTGGCCGGCCCTATGCTGCACCAGTGACACGTGGCAGACTCATCCTCATCCCATGCTCAGCTTGGACCTGCTGGTCGGAGGGAGGCGGACGCGGCGGAAGGTCTCCCAAACCATGACGACCTTATGGCATTTCGGCAACAGGAGGCATGGTAATTGACACGTGGCAGGAAAGATCCCTGAGGTCACTGCCCACTCGGCTTTGACTTTGGAGGCGCAGACTGTCGCAAGAATTTCACAGCCATCAATGGACGAATCAGGACAGGGAAAGTTTCTCAACGGAAAAGTTAATCTTGGACCCGAGCTTGTGCCCGGAGTTCGTCCAGCTGTGTTCGCCTAGGCCACGGAAATCTCTCTGCTTCAGTCTCACGATCGTGTGATCATGTGACAACAACGCTAGGTTTGAGGCAGCGTGCGCCCCTTTGACACCTGTTGATGAGAAAACTGAATTCCATGCGAAGCGCACTCCAAGGTCGCGCAGACGGTTCATGAGGCCCCAGATTGACAGACTGATTGGCCTGCGTCGCAGCTTGCATGCGGCCAGACGACCCCTGACCCTCCTCCACGTCCTGACAGCAAACTAGTGGCAAACTGCGTGGAAGCTGTTTGGCAGGTGACTAGGGAGACTGTGACTGCTGTCGGCAGAGCATGTTTCTGGACCCTTGCTTGCCGTCGCTGGAATGGAAGCCATTATCGTTATACAATACCCCTCAATACCCCTCATGAGAGATGCACATGATCGGCGTTTGCCGTACTTTTGTGGAGAGAGAATCAGAGAAAAGAGCGGAGAGAGGAAGGAAGACAGGAGGGTGAGTCAGGAGTCAGGAGGGACGGAGGGGAAAGGAGAAAGAGGTGTGGAAGAGAGGAGGAGAGCAGGAGGGACACGAGACAGAAGAGAGGGAGAGTGTAACCGAGGAAACAGATTGGTCACGGGCACTGGGAGGAACCGATTTCCTAAGCCTGAAGCGGTCAAACCTCAACCACCTACACGTTTATTCGGGGTGAACGTTTGCGGGACAAACCTTTCAGAAGCAACTATTGGCTACAAGGTGCGAGAGTGAAAGCCACGCGCTAAATTTACCTCACTGGATGCTACTTCAGGTTTGTGGGTGGGCCTGGGCCTGCTTCCTAGTTGAAAGTCCTGTTTCAGAATTGAGAATGCGCCCAGATGTGAGTTCCAATCGCAGCATTGACTCCTCGTGCCAGTGCTCGACAGTTCGCGCCGACACCTAGGGTGCCGTGTAGCAGTGCATATGCTGCCAGCTTGCCCGAATTTACCGCCGAGACAAGGACAAGTTCTTGATCGGCGTCCAGGTCAAGTTCTTCAGCATCCAACCTTGATGCTTGACCCCAGAAAGTTCTAGGACAATTCAGCGACGCAACCCAGGTGTTCAACAGATGTGACATCTGCTGTGCTGAAGGATGCTGAAGGATGCTGAAGGATGCTGAAGGATGCTGAAGGCTGCTGAAGGCCTTCTGAGGTCTGTGCTCCTGTTCTTCTCGCCCCCGTCCCATCCACAGATCTTTGCCTTGTCTCTTGGTCTGGCAGTGTCTGCTGTAGGAGTCCTAGCAAACAAACCGCAAAGTCTTGGATCTGAGGTCTTCGCTTAGACCGTTGTAGGTTGAGAGCGGAGGGGCAAGTCCACTGGGTACCCACTCGCCTGCAACTGATTCATCTACATAGCTTGCAGCAGCTCGTCCGCCAGCACCGCGTCTTTAACTGCTTGTACCGAGCGTGCCTAGTGACGTACTAGTGTACACTATCTGCAGCTTTCACAGCTCACAAGCCAGAAGGCCAGGGTATTAACTCATTGGGGGATGACTGGACCCGCAGAACCACGCTGCTTGACGGGAAGACTGGCCTAAACCCCACGCAGACGAGCTGTCGACATCCTGTCAGAAGAGGACTCTCGCGCTGGGTTCTCGAAACTAAGTGCACAGCATAGAACAACCAGAGCCAACTCAGCGTGAAACGCTGGAAGCAAAAACAACGAGCACAAACAGTATATAAACAGTCTATAAACAGTCTGTAAGAATCTATAAACCGTATAATATAAACAGTATTTGAACAGTATGTAAGCTTCGATTGCCCCAGTCCTGACGCAGCACTGGCTCCTGGCTGTCGCCATGTTTCTCCGCATCTTTGGGGGCACTGCTGGAATGTTGTGGCAGTCTTTGCCTGCCAGCAAAGCAAGGCGACACGAGGAAAGCTGATGCAGCTCATTGCAACATACTGCAACTCTGTCTCACTCGAACGATTGGCGCACCATCCAGGCCCCCGCGGTCGATCCTCTGGGCGTCGCACCACCCTCCAAAGGCTTGAAAGACTAAGACTTGAAATCACTCCTCTCGCCGTGCGGATAGGCGACCCGACGAATCCGACCATGCCTCGGTGCTTCCACTTCATGCGCCGGCAGCACCGCCGGCTCGCTCGATTTTGGCTCGGGCTCATGCCTGGAATCTGACAGACGCTTGCCGGTACTAAGTAGGGGAGTTCAATTCAGCGCTGCCAAGGAATGCGGGAATCGTTTGAGGCTTTGTGAGTGACCTGAATCGGCAACGGGCGGGCAGAGAATCAGAAGGATTTGATTGGGCAGTGTGTCAACCCTGAAAGCTTGGACCAATTTGGACCCTAGCTCTGGAACTGAAACATCTCATGAACGAAAACCAATCTTGTACCTAAACATAGAATCCACCCAACTCTCTCACACCCTTTAAATTACACCTCGAGCACCAAGCCCGATATCAGCTACTATGTCCTAGTAAAATATACTTGTATAATGGTCTACTACAAGATTCTACAACAGAATAAGTATGTGTACGCTGTACGTACGCACTAAAACCAAAGCTAAGCCAATGTGCAGCCCTTATGCCAAGATCTTTGAACGAAGGAAATCGGAAAGTCTAAGGTAAGGAGTGTAGAGAATAGAGAAAGCGTGTATATCAAGTGTAGTCGGCCCCCGAACACCAACAAGGGTCTCTTCAAGTCTCTTTCATGAAAGCACCGTTTACATGAGGATGCGCAAGGTGCCTGGAGTTCGAACTGTCGGCTTCATGCAGGGCTTGAGCCTATCGCGTTGTTCATCGGGGCTGCGCAAAAAAAGCTCTGGCACCTCATGGCGTTGCCCCGCCTTCGGAGCGACAAGCCTGCTCTGACGCATAGCGAAAAGGCCTGCCGTCCCGTGATCAACGGCCATGAAGTAGAAAAAGGGTTACACAACCTCCAGCTCGTCTGCTTTGGGGCCGCAACCTGCAAACGGATCGCCATCGCTACTTGGCCCAGCCTGAGTCTTGAGATGTCTTGAGCCACCAAAT